>PVIU01011604.1:0-63899 GCA_004026605.1 Ondatra zibethicus
TGACTCTGACCTTGTATAGACAGGAGCAACCTGACTCCGTCTCTCCCGAAGCCACCAATTGCCAATATCTCCTTGGCTAAGGAGACTATGTGCCCATTTCTCCAAGCCATATCCATACTGCCATTGTTTCCCGGCTTGAGCTTACAAAAGTTTGGACATGCTGCCTCAACCACTATGAATTCATATGTACAACCACCCCGATGTGTCCAGAGGACAATATTTCCTTACAGTGAGAAGGGGTACTAAATAGATGTTTTATTTAGGGCTGAGAATTTCCCAGTATCTTATTCATCTCACCTTGACCACTTGTGGCTCTTTGTGTTGAACACTATACTACAAATAGAACTTCTCTGATGAGGGTTGAGAGGTCTGTTGGTGTATAGATACAAAAATATCATCAGAAGTCAACTTAATACAGCATCCATTTAGCAGGATAAAAGCAGTAGATTCTTTCTTAGGACCTGAGACTTGTCTAGCCACTGATTCTTAGCCCAACAAGAGTGACAGATACGGGTGCCATCTTGTATAGTGGACTTAAATACAATTAGAATGTGGTCATTTATTTCCATCCTCTTCATGCCAGTATTGTGCCAGTGGGCATGCCTTCCTGGGACCATCGTTACTCTAGCTCACAGGGCTCATGGCTGGTAAGAATGATGATTGCTTTCCTCCTTCATTAGTGTACATAGCATCTCCAGTGTTATCCAAGTTAGACAGTAGGGATGAGGTTTCCAGGACATCTTAATTCTTCCATGTTCCATGATTCCACTAAATGATGTCTTCAGTAATAGGGTCTTACCTTAAAGCTCTGGAGTGTAAACAAAAACACTGGCCTGTAATATTCTGGAACTGTAGGACTTTACTAGCCAGCACCTCCAAACAAGCTAACTCACTTCTAATCCTGAGCTTTTCGTTTGTTGGCCTCTGGTGTTTTGTAGGGGCATTGTTGCCTTGTTACAGGGCAACAGTGAGTTATAACTACATTTTAACGTGTGCGTATGTGTGTGTTTCAGGAAACTTTTGCAGGAGTTTGAATTTTTTTCAAAAGGTGTTTAGCTTAATTTATCCCTTTCAGTTTGAGATCCTTATCTGATTCTGAGAACTCAGATTCACACATTTGTTTAGAACGGGACAGTATCTAACCACATACTCTATAGTTTTATAAGCATTATTTCCATATGTCTTAGAGTCCAACAATCTCAAGATTGTTTTGAAGTCATCTTTAATTCCATGATGGAAAATCTTGGCATACTTTACAGGTCATTGGCTGAAATAGTGATGGTGTTTTGTGTTAGAACTATTTGATGCTTGTTGAGCCTTCCCAGAGTCATGTGATTCACAGAGGCCGTACTTGCTCCTTTTTTTTTTCTGAGTTATTCACCTGCTTATCTCTCACTTCTATCACCATCTAGTTCTAAAGCTAAGTTTAAAGACAAGGTGTGAAATCAGAGAAGACATATGAAAGGAAAGGGAGAAAAATTAAACTTAAAAAAATAAAACATAAAGATAGAGTTCTGGAAACAGATGATAAATCTTTTGAGGAAGAATGGGATCCAAATAAGATGGTGAGAAGCTCCATCTGTGCACACAAAAGCTAGCCAGAGTGTGAGGCTGAAGTAGAAAAGATCTGAGTTTTAGACTCTTCCTTTCCATGGAACAGTATATGACCCAAATCAAAACAATTTATTAGACATGTTTAAACATTTTCAAAGTGATTTCTTATGGAAATGGTTTTCCACACTCATACAGTTTTGTAAATAACACAATTCCAGTTTAAATCTAAAAAAGCATTCCCAAGCCCTAAAGATTTCATGGGACTTCAACCTCCTCAGCTCTCCTCGTTGCGGATGTTGCACATTTTTGGAATTGATGTAGAGCACAGCGAAGCACCATCTGTGTGCCATTTACAGTAGGGAAAGTTTCTTTAAACTATTTATATTCTGAGATTTAAAAAAAAAATCCTTCTTGGACAAAGTAGAATCAGTTCCGATTTCAAGAAGCAATTTGGCTTTACTCAACTGACACTCAAAGAATGAAGAACAGCTATGAAAATCCATCTTAAGCAAAAATTACAATAAATTCAGGTGACTGTTACAGAAAGAAAGGTATGAAGTTGCAGGTTAGCTGAATGAACTGTGCAATCCTGATGACCATGATGGAGTGAACACTAGTCTATTAGTGATCATCAGCACAGTCCAAACTGCAGACTTGCACTGTGTGTATGGGGAATATTCAATGGTATACAAATGGTTATAAAGAATCAAAATCATTAGTCATTAGTGTTAAGCACATTCAGTCCATCAGTCTATGACAAATAGAATTAAATCATGAATTGAAACAATTAGAGCCGCTACACAAAGCAGTTCAAGGTTACCTATGGTCTCAAATGTTGTGAAAAATTTGAACATTTGCTGGCTTATAAGCTTTATTTTTATGATTATATTTAAAAAGAGATAATATTTAAAAATACCTACAAAAAAACTTTTGAAGTAAAACATAAGACATTGTCACATCTTGGTCCTGGAATCCTGACTGACGCAACTGAGAGAAAGAAGAAAGGACAAACAACAGACACGGGTAGGAAAAACTGGATTTGGGTGGGTTTTCTCTTGATGTGAGAGCTCCCTCTGTGTGCTGTGTAATGAAAAAAGAAACTGCCTTGGCCTGTTGATAGGGCAGAACTTAGGTAGGCGGGGAAGATGGAACTGAATGCTGGGAGAAGAAAGGCAGAGAGAGATGCCATGGAGCTGCTGCCAGAGACAGAAGTGCTGAAACTTTGCTGGTAGGCCACGACCTAATGGTGATACACAAATTAATAGAAATGGGTTAAATTAAGATGTAAGGGTTAGCCAATAATAAACTAGAGCTAATGGGCCAATCAGTGATTTAATTAATATAGTTTCTGTGTGATTATTTTGGGGCTGACCAAGCAGCCTCCCTGCAACATTCTCTGATGGAATAACACTAACCACAACACCCCTGAACTCAGTGCTTATGACACAGCACACAAAGAAGGGTTTGCTAGTCTCTATGGAAGGTCTGTTTGGAGGCACAGTTTCATGCTGTAAACATCCAGGAGGGGCAAGCTGTCTGGGCAGCTTTTTGTCCACACGTCAACATTCACGCATGGAGAGGAGGAGGCTGAGCAGTTCTCACAGTTTTGCGGCATTGGTTCTTGTCAACAAAACACTTCACTCAGGACTTCAGCTTCAGCTCACACATTCCCGTGGGGCTTCCTCCACTCCCCGCAGCCATGATTATTATACATCGAGAGCAGCCATTCAAATAAGGTGACAAATCATTGGCTGTGTTTAATTGTGTCTGTATCATGTTTGTGCAAAATGTAAAAGAGTAGTGTAATAGTACTTTGGCTAGTTGCTTCAATTATCTTTCTCTAGAGAAGGTTTATGTGAAATCTTTTATTTCCCCCCTCTTTGTAATTGTTGCCCATGTCTTGAATTATCAAGATAACTTGTTTACTGGATGGACAAACACATTGGTGTGTGCAGTTACTTTTTGTTATCATTTATCCATCACTATTCAACATGAAATGTATATACATCGTACTAACTTACATTGATTCCCAGAGGAATAGCCAAGAGGCATTACCATGGCCTTGAGATATTATCTCAATGTTGGCTACACAGGAGAAGCTGAGGAGCCTCTCTCCTGGCAACAGGGTGCTGACTGAGCTATGGTTAAGAGGGATTTGGTTCTTGGAGTGAATCACATTTGAGAATAGAGAATCTTTGAATCAGTATAAAATAATGCCTTTGTATCTTTTAGTCCTTGATTTTTTTTTAATTTTTTATTTTTTTTGGAATTGTCTGGTGTCTTATCACAGGCCTTTAGTGAGTTATCTGTAGAGTAGAAACCATTCTTGCTATATACGAATTTCATCGACAAGTAACAAAATGATAGAGCCATTATATCAGTGTAATGATAATCAGTAGAAGATATACTTTCATATTTTATGATTGTTAGAATTTTCTTAGGTAGTTCAGTATGAACATCTTCTCAAAAATTGGCTTTAGAAAGCATAGTTGTATTTCTTAAAAAGACATTATTTACAATAATAAGAAGAATTTATTATTACAGAATATAAATTAAAACAAAGTTATGTCAATAAAGGATCACAAAATTTCAGAAGGATTTTGTGCATTACTGAATTATTTGCTTGGATAAAGGTGGGTGCTTTGGTTGCCATCCTGGACCATGGTGATGTCTGGGCATGGACTGCTGCTGCGGCCCATGTCTGGGCTCATGGCTCTGCTGTAGCTGCAGTCTCTATTGATATCCATGGCTCCTGATACTACCAGAGGCAGAGAGGATAGGACTGTACAGACTTGGCCCTGCCCTCACTGACTACAACACTAGGAAGAACTGGTTCTGCGCGTCACTGGCTGAAGCACTCAGCACGATAGAGCTGACCCTGTTCGTAGGGGCATAAGTGAGCCGGCCCTGAGGTCATGAGAATGAGAGACAGGTTGTGCCCACATTATATGCCATGTGGCAGGATGGGTGAAGAAAAGAAGCCCCCTTTTCCTCATCCCTTGCCACCTGCAACAGCTCGGGGACCTGACCCAAACCCTCACCAGCTACAGCACCCGGGTGAAAGGACCCTGTGCTTCACCCGAGTAGCACAGTAGAGTTGACCCTGTAGACACGGTTGCAAGTGACCCAACCCTGGACAGCATGGAAGGAATACAGCTGATACCACCTCCCTCATCTGCAGTGTGCCGGTAGAAGCAGGGGAAAGATGCCCTCCCTCCTGATCCCTACTACATCCAGCTGGAGAGGTAGCTGACCCTCTCCTTTACCAGCTGCAACACTTGGGAAAAGGCCCTGTACCTGCCTGGGCAGTGCAGCAGAGTCAACCCTAATGACAAGGGTGTTGGTGAACTGCCCGAGAATATGAGCATGGGAGATCTGGCCCTGACCCTCATCAGCCATATGGTGGTGTGGGCAGGGCATAGATGCTCCCCCCACTCACCTCCATGGCAGGTGATAGAGCAGGCCTTGAGATTATAAGAGCAGGAGAGCTGTCTCTGATGGTCTGAGAGCGGACCCTGAGGGCTTGAAAGAAGGAGGACTGGCCCCGCCCCTTGCTCATCCATCGCTGCAAGGGGTGAACTAGCCAGGCCAGTTCAGGAGAACTCATCTTGGCAGTGAGGACAAGGGAGAGCAGGCAGGCTGACCAAGACTGCAACTACCCAGGCCCAGAACCAGGGTTATGAGTTGGCCCACCCCACCATCCACCGCATCTAAATGATCTATGGGAGCATGTGAAGGGGTTGGCCCTGAAGACCCAAAGCTGCAGGATCTCCAAGACACAGAACAACAACAGGATAACCACGAAGAGTCCTAGTGAGGGCCCAGCATTGATAGTGTAGCAGAAACCAGAGGCCTCCAGACCGACCAATGACTCTTTGCAATGAACACTTGCAAGTAAAGATACATGGATAAAAGGGTTTATTGAATGACTCACTGGATAACACTGCTGCTTCTATGATGAGATTTTTTTCCTTTCTTTTCTATTCTTTCTTCTTTTTTTCTCTTAATTTTTATTTTATTTTTGGGGGGGCGGGGCAGTTGGAAGGGCAGATGGTAGATATGAAGGGACAAGGAAATGAATAGGATTAAGATGTATGATATGAAAACACAAAGAATAAACAAAAAAGTAAAATAAAGATAATTATGTAGAGTATTAACTATAAAAGAATGCCATTGACAACAGGGATCACTGTGGGTTGGGAAACTTGAACGCAGGGCTATCTGAAATGGATTAACAATGAAGCAAGTCCCTGGAACAAGCAGGAGAGATTTGGGAGGGGTATACTTTAGGAGTAATACCAAATTGATTGGAAAATAAAGGTCATTCAAAACATGTCACAGAAGACTGATGAACAAGCTTTAAAAATCACTGTGGTGCTCAAATAACAACAATAATAATGATATTGACTTCCAGAATAAAATCAGTGTTCTTTCAAAGTAGACAATAAAATCAGAACACATAATAATGTAATATTGAAATGGCTATCATCTGATAAAAATCAATGTAAATATGAAAAACTAGAATAATAAACCCATAATCAGAAGACAAGTCCATCAGCAGAAATAGTCAGAAATGGTAGAAATCGAGGATCAATAGAAGTTTTTATATAGAAGGCCAGAAACTATATAGTCTACTCTTTGATTTTTATTCCCTTTTAAAATGCATTATCTGAGAACTTCATAAAACATGTTTTGAGCGTATTGACCGCTCTCCAACTCCTCTCAGTTCTACTCCCCCACATGCCCTATGCCCACAACTTTCTGCCTCTTCCCTGTTACCCCATCCATCAAGTCCACTTTGTGCTTCCCATACGTTCTTCGATATGTTGTCCTCCACTGGAGTGTGGCAAGGGAAGGCACTCATGATGACAACAGACCCTCTCTTTTTGGGTCTCACCTGCTGAGAGCTCTCTGCCCCTTGAGATGTAGGTTGCCAAGCTCCCATAGAGAAAAAAATTCAAGACAAGGCCACAGAAGCCCACCAATCCCTGAACTCAAAATCCCACCGATTCCTGAGCGCTCCCCAAGATCAGGCTCCAAAATTCCACCAATCCCAGGCTGCCCTGAAAAGCTTCCTACCCCCAGAAACCCTATATAAAGCCTGCCTGCCTCTCAGCTCCCTGTTGCTTCTTGCCCACGATGAGACAGCCACCCTCTTGTGTCTTTCTCAATTAACCTCTCGTGAGGTGTGTTGTGCAGTGTGACTTTGTGCTGTTCCTTGACTCCCAACTGCCATGATACCTTTCGTCTCAGAGTTATAACACTTACACATAGGACATTTTCTTCCCTTCTATTCATCATTGCCTCTGGCTCTTCTGTCCCTGTTCCAAGATGTTTCCTGAGCCTTGGGAGAAGGGAGTACAGGGTTGATGTCCTATTTCTGGCTTACCATTCAGCAATCTCTTTTCTCTGGGCCTTGGTTATTTTTGAGTCTCTCTGTTAATCACCATCTACTACAAGCAAAAGGTTCACTGATGAGGGCTGGGAGCTGTATTAATCAATGAGTAAAATAGTAAGTAGAATGGGAGACAGTCAAATACTATGCCCACCTAGTAAAATAACACAGTAGGTTCTCCCCATACCCTGTGATATGTCTAGCCATAGGTTCTTGGCCCAGCAATGGTACCTGATCTGGGAACTACGTTTTGGAATAGAATTTCAATTCAATCAGAAAACAGTTAGTTACTTCCATTATGTTTGAGCAACTATTGCAGTAGTGGACTGTTTTACTGTTATTGTAGCTCACAGAATTCCAGCTGCCTAAGGATTGATGCTGACTTCTCTCCTCCAGTAGTGTGCAGACAGCACCGTGCTGCACCGTGAAAGGTGGCCAGTACCACATTGGTATTTTTGTGTTCTGTGAAGCAAGCACATGGTGTCTTCAGCAATAGGGTTTACTACCAAGTTCTAAAGGACAACTGAAAACATTGGGAATTGCCCGGAATCTTTGGGAATGATGGGACCTCACTGGCCAACAATTTTAAAGGAGAAAACCCATTTCTGGCTCGGCACGTTTGTTTGTTAGTCTGTGGTGTATGAGAGTGGCATTGTTGTCTAGTTACAATGTATTTCATGTGTGTGTGTGTGTGTGTGTGTGTGTGTGTGTGTGTGCGTGTGTGTGTGTATACTTTCTATCACACATTTCCTAAAGTTCACATATGATGTTTTCACATACCATTTCACATTCATGTTGTATTTTTTCATGTTTAACAGTATATTAAAAATACATAGATTGTTATTTGCTTTGAGAAAAAATCCTGTGGAGAGTGATAAAATGAATATTACGGGAATTTAAAATAAGCCTGCTCACAGAAACACATATAGCAACACGCTCAAGAAGCTCAGTGAGTCAGAATCTGAATGTCTATGAGTGAAATTCCATCCAGGAATAACAAGTAGGAGAGTTAATTGCCAGTGGTGTGGAGAAAGTCCTCAGAGAGCATTATATACACGCAGGAATGAGGGAATTCGAATGACTTCCCATTACGTGTAACATGAGCCATAAGACAACAGAGTAGTAGCTTTAAAGAGTTGGGAGGAAAGAAGCTTTAACTATCAAAACTGTCCTTCAAAGTAAAAGTAAAATTGGGCATTTCTGGAATAACAGAAGCTGACTGAATTTGCCCTTTAGAATCCTACACTAGAAGTTATGTTCAAGAAAGTTCTAGGATGAAAGAAAAATATCTCAGAGAGAAACTCATACCTACACAAATGAAGAAAATGGCCTGGAAAGGTAAAAATGTTAGAAAACGTAGCAGATGATGTCCTGTCTTGAAATTTTGCTACAATGTATTTGATTATTTAAATAAAAGTATAAAAATTTATAAGAGGGTATAGCATACATGCAAGTAAAATTATTGACAGGAACACCACAAAAGACAGGAAGACAGAAATTGAAGTTTTTTGTTGAGATGCTCATACATTATACATGAAGGTGTTTTATGCCAAAGAAGTGGTTCCAGAAAACAGGAATACCCACAAGGATGTTATGATTGAATAGTCTTCCATATAAAGGACTTTTAGTTCCTCTGCTACCAGAAGTAGATATTATAAAAAACAAAACAACAAAAAATGCTAGACAACACACTACATGCCAATTGCTAAAAATGCAAATTAATTTGGATGCTGAATTGTATATATATTTAAAATTCCAATTGCATGACTCTTCTTGTTTCTGATGCCACTAAGCTGTCTGAGTGAGGCACACCTGGGGACATCTGGTAATAAATCTGGGTACTTGATAAACAGTAATGAGCTGTTCATTTGGATTCTGAAAAAGCAATCAGATTGGTTTTATTCCCACACACATAAGCCAGAGTATAAAATGATATCAGTGTGAGGACCTGAAGAAAATTGGAGTGATCGAAGAGTATGCAGGCTATCAATCAGAATATTTAGGAAAAGGGTCCCAGAGACTTCTTTAAAGAGAAATCTTAGAAGGCATGGGCATTACAGAATCTTTTTGGGAGATGTTGGGAGAAGTAATAACAAAAGTTGTTACAAGGTTCCCTTTGATTTTCAGGGTGGATTTTAGAGATTCTTGCAGTCACTTTAGAATTTCACAGAACATGTATTTCACAAGGAGACATGTTTGCAACTTGTGCAGCTAAAATAAGTGATAAAACTGCCCTTAAGAAATATACATGAGCATATACTAAAGCCTTTCATTCAAAGAGTAGAGTTGCTAGTTTGACAAAAAGGAAAAATCAGCATTAGCAAATAAACAGCAAGCGATTCTTTGTCTCTGTCCAAGCAACCAGTTTGTTCTAAAGCTTATGAATTATGTTATTCATATTTTAAGCTGGGGTTTTAAGAAAATTGGAAGACATCTTGTAGATCTCATACTTCTTTCATCAAATCAGAGATGACAAATTCCTTAACATGAAGTCAGTAGACTCTATTCTACTATGAGGTTAAGAAATCCATTCAAGGACCTACCGCATAATGCTGTCTGTAATCATGATTGTCCTTCTGAGAAGAAAGACAGTCTCTGCACTCAAGAAGATGTTCAGGTAGCGTGAGATAAGCAATGAAGAGCCAAACCTGTATCATGTGAGTACTCAGAGGTATTACTATATTTAATAATCAAAGTAAAGAGGCGGGGCAGATAAATGGAGTAGTGTGCTGTTTACAGTGGGCATGATATTTCTTAAGATTATGTTTAAATTGAAACTTAAATGAAGTGATGCAGCGATATTTATCTATGTACATATTTGTAGGTATGTAGAGTTAACTATGGGGCTCTGAGAAGGAGGCCTAACAGTTTTAATGTCCATAATATGCTCAGCATATTCAAAGGAGATTCAACTCAGAAACTTTAACAAGCTTTGATTTGGGGGGAACAGTTTTATACTTCTGAGTTAAAACTTTTGCCTTTATTATGTTTAGCTACTAAGCATTTGAGGGGTATATCTTTTCCCTCTACTACACTTAAGGGTTTGTGGACTGGAGAGATGCCTCAAAGGTTCAGAGTACTTACCGCTCTTCCTGAGACATGTTTTCTGGCTTCTGTGAGCACACAAACACAGAGAGAAATAAAATTAAAAATAAATCTTTAAAATCTACCAATGGACTATTGTGTCTTTGGGTAAATACAGTCCATGTTTGAGTTCCTCTGATAATTAATCTTTGTGTTCATAACTGAACAGATCCTATTTTTAAGGCAGCTTAAGTCAGAATATCAATATAACAGTGTATTTGAACATTATACAATGGTCATTCACTTATGGCTTCGACAACGACAAAGAACCTGCCTTAACTCACTGGGGTTAAATTTCCATACCATTAATATAAAGCTTGCAGAATAAAATAAAAACTTCTTTTATTGAGAAAAAATGCTTTATATGAAATGAGGACCAAATATTTGAGTTTTCTTTATTCACTTAAAGTTAAGCTTATAATAGAAAAATCAGGAAAGAGAGCTCAGGCAACAGGTATTTCTTCCTCACTACATATGTTATAAAGCAAGAAAGACTATATGCACATAGCATCTTCTTTTGTCAGAAGGTACACAGACATGATCTAGGATTTGAGTTGAACTTGAGGCTATAACAGCATACATAAGACTCAGCCAGGGACAGCCCTTTTAAAACCTTGGGCAAAGAAAAATTACAGGATACTGTTTTCCTAAGGCAAAGAAAAATTATAGGCTGGTGTGACTCTGGGTTCTACTAATGGATTCTCTACGGGGTCTTAGCAATGTGTGCACAGGAAGGTGGGGTTTCCCACCATAGTTTGATGCCACCAGCGATTCTCCTCTAATGGAGTTATAATAGACTCTTTACTTCAAACAAGCACTGTTGCTAATGGACATTAATTTCCATGGAGTTTTCCTCTGAGAGAGGAGGGATTTTGTTCAGGACAATAGGACACTGTTTCAATTTATGGGATCAAAGTTTTCAAAGAGAGGAAAAAGAGGACTCTGTGCATTCATTCATTGTTGAGTTTCAGTTCAACTCTACTGCTTTGTTCTCTGGCCATATCAATAGTCACTATTTACTACAGAGCATTGGATGACTTTGCCCAACAGTTGTGCCGTGTTATCCTTAATGCACTGGCAGTGTTTGCAATGACCATACTGAGGGTCAATGTAATAGTCAATAAAAGCTCTCTCTTTAAGAGGAAAAGAAGACAGAAATATTTCATATTGATTCGATTTTGTGGTGACTTGATTTTTTTCTTTTTAAAATTTAACTCTTAAACTACATTAGAATATATTTAAAACAGGTATGAAATCTTCGATCTGTGATTGTTGTAGACCTGAGGACTCTACAGATGTTGTGGGGGATGCGTATTAGGAAATGATATATAAGGTTTAGTGTTCCTTGTCTTTGCTGTTACATAATCTGCAAAAGACACAGATTCTATGCTGGCAGTGGGTAACCCAAAACCTTAATCTTAAGTTTAACTTCTTCCCCTAAGTTCAACATTCACATCTCACATTTGGAAAAGGTTTCTTTGCTGAAAAGGCCTGTAGATTCACAGGTGCCATTCTTCGCTAGTTGCAGTCCACATGCAAGTATGCCAAAACTTGTCGATTTTTTTTCAGTTAAGAGAGGCTACAAGTTTTTAAGCTCTTCAATAAGATTATGCGCCACACACGTTATGTAGTATAATTTTTATCAATCCCTTGAAATTCCAAACCCCTTCAAATTATACTCTATAAAATATGAATTAATCTAAACTTTGTTAGTGCTTGAAAACATCCCATGACTTTCCATTACCAACAAAGCAAGATCCACATTACTTAAAATTGCATGCAAAATCATCCTTGATCTGACTCTTTCTAGGTAAGACATCTTGAGGTTTACCTTTACTTTTGGTTATTTCTTACCAGTTTGTTTTTCAGTAATTCCATGTCTTGTATCTAGAAAAATGTCCCCTTTCCTTTTGTTCCAGTTGCATATCTTAGCTGTAGAAATAATCTTTACTTCTCTAGGAAGTGGGATCCTTTGACACCGACTAAGAGATATTTGTAACACTAGTGAGGCACCCATTTAAGTGTGTTCAGGAGAAACTCCCACAAAGGATTAACTGAAGAAACAATGTCCAGAGGGAAGCTGGGTGGCATTATCACATAGGATAGAGTTCTGACTCTATAAAGGAAATAAAGGAAGAAACCATCTATCTGTCAATATTCCTCACTCTCCAATTCCTGTTCCTTTGAGATGTGAGGAGGGGAAACTTCGTGTTTGCCCACCATGTCTTTTTTACCATGATGAGCCATTTACCTTAAATGTGAGCAAAACCAAAATCCTCTTCCCCTAAGTCTATCACATGTTCTGGTACAGCAAGAAGGAGAGAAACTAATATGGAAAGTTGATGCTGAGAAGTGGGCTCATTGACATAATGAACTTAACTCTGTGGCTTTGCTGTCTTTGAAATGGCCTGCCAGGGGGAATGTGGAAAAATTTGTAACCAATTCTCGACCAATGAGGTCGAGAAGCCCTAGAATTCTCTAAGAGCTTAATGGAGCATTCTGGAAGGAGTTTGGGAAACCGGAATATCGAGAAAACTAGTGCAAGCTAGGCTCATGGAGTTTCAGATGGATTCCATCGTGAGCATAAGCAGAATTCATTTATAGTACTACTTTCTGACAATGTCTGTGGATGAGTTCTGCTTGTGTCTTGGAAAGCTGAAGTGAGTGTGTCTGAGTGAAACCGAACTCAGAAGAAGCCGTTAAAAGGAGGAAGTTTCAAGACTGCACAACATCCGAGCTGTAGCATGGTCACTGCTCTTTACCAGATTTAGTGACAGGGAGCAGAATGACGTGAAATACACACAGTTTGGTGAGGAAGGGGCTTGAAGCCGTTAATGTTGAGAACAAGTCCCAGTTCTGATGATGTGGCTATAATTGTTAAAGAGATTAACTCCATTAAAGAAAAAAAAAAACTTGGGATTTGCATGGGACAGTATTAAAGCTACATCATAGGAAAGACACAGAGCTCCAGACTACCACCATGCAAATTTAGTTGAAAGTTTCTGAAAATACATAATTTCAGGATACCATACTGTCAGGCAGCTGCATGTAAAACTGTTTCCTAGGTTCATCCCTGAAGCCATATGGAAGGCACTTCATCTGTAGCCCAATGGGACAGGCTACATCTTGAATTAGAAACACAGCTTGGTATGACTCACATGACACTGGTTTTTGCAGATACACAAGGTATACAGTATACAAGAGTGAGTGATTCACCAAAGCTTTCACTAACATTTTAGAGAAGCATCAGGGAACATGTAGCACACGTGGGCTCCTTGTGCAGAACTCCTCAGCCGGAGGTGTGTAATGTTGTCAAGGTGAAATCTGTCCTGCAGTGTGAGCCCCAGGATGATGGTGATAGTGTGAAATTGGATATTGTTAAACAAAAGGTATAGTCAGTGAGTGGAACTAGGCCAAGAGAAAGAGCCCACAAAATCTCATCACAACTGGGGATGGAACTGTAATATACGATATTTGCCATCATAGGTTTTGGTCTTGCTTTGATCTGATCTTTTTTCCCTCTAATTTCTCCCCTTCAGGATGAGAATGTTTGCCCTGTTCTACTGTAGGGTGGAAATATGTAACTTACTTTCTATTTTAGGTGGGCTCGCTGTTAAAACAATTCCTTGGGTCTTAGAACAGGACTAGAACTTTTAAACAGTGTCTGGACTGTCCGAGATTATCGGGATTTTCAATCTCAACACAATGCAATTAGCATTATGAGATGGCCATGAGCCTATGGGGACCAGGAACAGAATGTAATCATTTGAATGTAAAATGTCTCTCATGGGCTCATGTATTTGAATGTTAGGTCCCTAGCTGTTGGCACTAATTTTTTAGGCTATAGATTCTCTGAAAGATGGGTTTGACCTAGGGGTAGTAGATCACAGAGAGATGGACCTTGAAGTTTTGTATCTCAGCCTTTCTTCCTAACTCATCTGTGTTTCTTGTTCTGCTAAGGCACTAGGATGCCAAGGATTCCAAGAGGCTCAGTTGTGTGTTCCTTTCTTCAAGGACTTAGCTGTTGCCATGCCTTCCCATATGATAGATCGTGTTTCTTCAAGCCGTGATCTGAAGCAAGGTTTTCATCGTTAAGTTGCTTGTCAGACACCACATTCTGTCACAGTAAGGAGAAAGGCAGCTAATGTAGAACCCTTCCATGTTGTGTCATCCAGGTTAAGAGTCACGCCTCTGGATTGCCACCAAGGAGTAGCCATTGCTATCATTAACCATATTATCTCTATCCTGTGAAATACTGCAGTCTTCTTGAAAGCAGGAGACTTTAAACTTTAGTTTAAAGCATTCAGTTGAAGAAAATGATTGGTAAGTAAGTTAGTCATGCAAACGAAGGAATGAACCAATGGTGTTGAAGAAATGGTTACTATTAGACACTACCAGCTTGATGTATTTATTCTGTTGATATGATTTCATCTTTCACCTCCTAGCCACCTTGAAAAAAGTATAACTTGAAGGCTGTACCATGCCTTCTTTATGAGTTAGGCTTAAAGGAGTATGGTATGTCACTAACAGAAGCCTGAGAAAAAGCATATTTATGCTCAAGCGAGTTGTAATCATACCAAAGGAAGAATCCCTGATTGTGATTTATTGCCTGAAACTTTCCAGCTTGGGAACAATTAGTGCATTCTTAGAATGGCTCCAAATGATGAGGGATTTAATTACACCGAGAAGCTCTACCTCCGGTGCTATGGATAGAGACATAAATTTGTGTTTCTATCTAATTCACTTGAAAGAGTTTTGATTTTAGCCACAAATTTAAATTTAAATGAATATAACTGGAAGCTATAGTTAAAGTCCATTATTTCTGAGAATCCAATGATTAGAGATGAAAATGTTTACACTTACTTAATTCAAAGTAATACCCCAGTTTCCACGCTAACAGCAGAGCCCTCTTTTTCTGTCTCTTCAAGCAGCAACACGAGAGAGATTTTCATGGAGTCCTACTGCTAATTTCATTCCTACAACACATAGATGTTTTAGCTGTAAATTTAAGGATTATATAATTTGTTATTTTTACTTAAAAATATTCCATGTTTATTGCATTGAAACTTAATACAATTTGAGTCTTGATAAAAACTTAAAATTAAATTGTTTATATTTTTTTCCAGTAATCTAAAGATATTTTATTGAGCGCTGGGGGTACAGTTCAGTGGTATTGAAAAGATGAAAGTTACCAAGGTGATCACTAGCATCAGAGACAACAAGCAAGAGAATGAGAGGATGAGAGACAGAGGAAAGAGAGAGAGAGTTTATTTAATGTGGAATTTATTAACCATTTCAAAGTGTATACTTTGATTGTTTTTACTTATTTACTTTCAATGAATGTTGTGAAGCCAACATTATTGTAAATACTAAGAATTTTTTAAAATCGACCTGGAAGGACCCCAAGCCTACTGGCGATCATGTGCCCTTTCCTCTTTTCTCTCAGACCTTGGTAAGCAATACTCTGTTTCCTGTGTCTATGAAGTTGTCTATTGTGGACATTGTTAGCATCCTAATACCATGACAAAGTATCTCAGATAAACTAACATAAGGAGGGATGATCTTTTTGGTTCATGGTGTCTGTCCATGGTTGACTGATCCTGCTGCTTTTATGATAGCACGTGAGGAGGCAGCACATTGTGTCAGGCAGTGAACGGTGATGTTATGTGGCTGCTAATTCTTGGTTGGGTGTGATTTCTATTTTCTTGAATTAAAGTAACTATGATCAAATTGGTACTATCATTGCTCTAAATTGCCTGGGAGACTCAGTGATGCAGATTGTGTTAGAGGTTATCAATTATGAAGTGTGGGCTATGGTATATATATATATCAAAAGTCATATACTTCTGTGAATAGTGCCCACCCATTTCTTTCAAATGAACTCAATAAACTTGGTGCAGAAAATAAATGCTTGATTAAAAAAGTACTCATTGTTTAAGATGGGTTTGGAGTTTTAAAGATGGCTAAATGCAGATTTTAAATTCTCTACTTTTTAGTGGATTAACGTTTTAGTGATTGATTACTTAGTGACCTTTTGCCTTGATTCTTGTCATAATAACTATATTATTTGGTTTTACTGTAACCACTTAACTTTTCCTTGATTTGTGAGAAATATTTTTTTTAATTTGTTCACTTTAAACTTATTTGTCTTTGAAATGACCACATGTTTATTATAAATAGGATGTAGTTGAATTATTTCAAGCCAGTTCTATGACTGTCATACTCTTATTTGGACCATCTCATCTTTTTTATGTTTACCATGATTTCTTATAAGGAAGCTTTAATATTGCCATTTTGCTAATAGATTTATATATACTATATCTTTTTGTTCTAAAATTCATTCATTAATGACTTCTTTTTGTATTAAATATATTTTTTTTCAGAACTGTTCTAGTACCCTTGATGTGGGATTCCCCTCTGTATGGTATGAATATATTTTATTACCATTAGTTAATAACGAAGCTGCTTTGGCTTATAGCAGGGCAGAACATAGGTATGTGGGAAAACTAAACTGAATGCTGTGAGAAAGAAGATGGAGTCAGAGAGATGTCATGTAGCTGCTGAAGGAGAAAGGCACCAGAAACTTACTGGTAAGCCACAGCCTCCTGGTAAAACACAGATTAATAAAAATGGGTTCATTTAAGATATAAGAGCTAACTAGAATTATACCTGAGCCACTGACCAAACAGTGTTGAAATTAATATAGTTTCTGTATGATTATTCGAGTCTGGGTAACCAGGAAGTAAAGGTACAGTCTCTACTTACATACTCTGAGTCCTCTTTCTTTCTAAATTATTTGATTACTTTCTTAGTAATTACCGTTTAGATTTACCTTAACACTTTTTAAATATATGTGTGTATGTGTGTGTGTGTGTGTGTGTGTGTATGTGCTTATATGTCTGTGTATTATTACATAGGCAGGTATAAATGTGTATGCATGCATTTCAAAACCAGAGGGCAGCCTCACTGTCATCCTTAAGAATGCTTTCTACCTTCTTTGAGACAGGATTTCTCATTGACTTGCATCACACCAATTAATCTAGATTAGCTAAATATCCACACAAATACTTATTATTAATTATAAATGCTTAGTCTTGTTACTAGCTAATGTTTACATTTTAAATTAACCCATATTTCTTATCTATGCTCTGCAACATGAATCAATACCTTTTCTCAGTATGACAAGTTTATTTCCTTCTCTCCACATCTCCTCATGATCTCAGACTCCTTCTTCTTTGTGATTTTCTTTTGTCTGTAAGTCCTATCTAACCCCTACCTGTCCAGCTGTTATTCAGACAGCTTCCTAATTAACCCAATTACAGTGGTATATATTCACTTAGTATGAAGGAATATTCTACATTTCCCACTTTTTGTCTAATTAAAAAGGAAGGGTTTAACTTTAATATGGTAAAATAATATATAACATAAAACAGTTATCAAGTAAGAATTACATTTACAATCTCCAGTTCATTTGTTTGGCAAACTGGAGAAAATACTCCACAAGCTGTCCTCTCTTGAAGAATCCAGAGTTTTGTACCTAATTTACTTTTCACCATGATAAGGAAGAACCATAACAGTAACTATCTAATCTTCATCCCAACCAAAGACATGAGAAGCATATAATATTATCCAAGCAAGAAGAAAGTGCAAAGCAAATGACTTCCAAAATTAAGAGATAACAGAAACAGTTGGCTGCCTGGAAAGTCACCTCAGGCTTTTGTAATGTTGGGGCATTCATCTTTGACTTATAGGCCTAGTAGTCTGGCAGATATTTTTGAGAAGCAGGGAATTTAGAAGGACTTTTCTACTTAGTCTTGGCAAAGCTTGGCATTTGCCTTTTTTGTGTCTTGCTTGATCAGTTTGGATGGTATACTGTCAGCTGTCAAAACAAGGGCAGTTTTTTTTTACCCAAATGTCTGGCTTTTGCCACAATTTTTGTTGTTGTTGATTTGAATTACTATATGACAAGCTTTGCTTTTACTTTAAAGGTGGTTTCAATAGTGTAGATCTAGTAGCAATAATAGCTTTTACTCCTCTTCCCCATTGACAGCCCTACTACTTCTCTATCTGGACCACCACTGAGCTACAGATATGGGGTAGGATTGTGGTAAGATAAATACTCCAATCTTTTCTGTTTTGACAAATTTCCACGTGGGTTTGCATGATATATCATTTTATTTTGTTTGTATTTGTTTGCATATTTCTTTCTTGAGATGGGATCAGCTTTTGTTGTCTAGGCTAGCCTCTAACTGTAGAAACCTTCCTTAGGGGTAGCTTGTATTGTATCTTTCTATGCTGTAGGCTTAGCTGGGAACCTGAAAGGCTTTCCTTAGATTCTAGAATTGTGAAAAGAGTTCATTCCCAAAATATCTCCATGGTTTTGTTTGCTTTATTGAGAAATGTATTTTTAGAGTTCCTTGTTGGAGGACGCCACTTGTTGGTTCCCAGCTGCTCAGCACCAAAATAATCACACAGAAATTGTATTAATTATATCACTGCTTGGCCCATTAGGTCTAGCTTCTTACTGGCTAACTCTTACATATTAATTTAACCCATCTCCATTAATCTATGTATCGCCACATGGCAGTGGCTTACCGGCAAAGTTTTGGCATGTGTGACTCTGGCAGCAGCCCCATGGCTTCTCTCTGATTCCACCTCCTTTCTCCCAGCATTCAGTTTAGTTTTCCCCGTCTATCTCTGTTCCTCTATAGCTCTGCTATAGGCACAAAGCAGTTCCTTATTAACCAATGATATTCACAGCATATAGAGGGGAATCCCACATCATCTCCCCTTTTCTTTTTAAATGAAAAGGAAAACTTTATGTCCAACATTGTAAAGTTACATATAACAAACAGGTATCAAGTAAGAATTACAGTTACAATATTTATATCTACTTTATTTTTAGCATAATGAAGAAAAACTATAACTATCAATTCTACAACTCTATCAAAGACTCCAGAAGGATATATTACCTAAGTAAATAGGAATTGCATTGTAAGCAACTTCCAAAACTTTAGATTTGACAAAGACATCTCATTGCCTGAACAATCACCCAATAACTAGGTGGTATATGCCATTTATAGATGCAGTATACATGTATAATAACTAGGTGATGTATCCATTTATAGGTGCAGTATACATGGATAATAACTAGGTGGTATATGCCATTTTCCTTTTCACTTAGATGATATATGCACTTTTCTTTTTCACATTCAAGTAATGATTCCAGAATAATGAATGGAAGATAAAGAATTCATTACTAATGCCCGGAGATCTTGGTGAGACTGACCTGTGCAGCCTGACCTCAGTACTGCAGTTAGAGAAGAAACAGCAAGAAAACAGTGGACGTAAACAGACAATGGTGAAGGATCAGGACTGTGCTGCAGGTGGATTGAAAAAGCAATTATGGAAAGTTTCATCTTTACCAATGTTGGGTATCATTATCTTTATCTGATTTCTTTCTTCTATCACTGCCCATATTGATCTGATATTAATTAGCAATATGCTAGCAAAAGTCAATTTCAGAGCCCAGCCTGGAATGACTGTTGGCATTGTTTCCTAGTTTCTCAACAGCTTCAGGTTTTAAATAGCATCTTTACCTGATACAGTATACGCTATGCTGGTATTCTAGTATCTTTTCAATACATATCTTAATTGCAAATATGTTAATATTTTTGTCTACATGAGTTAAATGGACCTCCAAATGTTACCCCAAGAACATTTTATATCTCTACATCAGTGAGAATATAGAGAAATAACTCATGCAAAGAGCAGAATATTCATTTGACAGACTTGCCAATGAACTTTCAGAATCTAGCTCATTCATAAATCATGGAGCTCCCATGTTTCAGGAACTGTGTTTCACTGTCTTCTATCCCTGCCACAGCCACAAAGCAACCATCTTTACTTCAGCTCCAGCTGGTTCATGCAGGTGAACCGCAACAGCCCTCTCATTCCCAGGCCTTCTACAATGGCCTCTTCCATCCCAGTTGCTGGGCTAGGATGCCCATTAGACTGCAAACTGGAAGTATTGCAAAGGACAAACCTCTGACTGCAGAGAGGAGCACACATGTAGATGCTCCCTAGCTTCTTGCAGAAAGACATCTCTGCTGGGACTTGTAAATTCTCAAGAAGTCTTCTGGAATTTAGGCACGAGATGCCTGAGAGCTCAGCCAGGCCCAAACGCTATCCTCCACTGATTCTCTCTTTTACACAATGTAGTTATCTGATCTGTCACTCATTTATTTACTTTTGATCATGTTTTTCTAACCCAGTGCTTCGGTCCACATTTTTATTTTTAGTGAACTTAGTTCTGAGGCACTCTGGCTTCAAAATGACCACTGAAAAAACTCAGTGGATAATTATATTGATATAAATGACAGGTTGAGACTATCATGTAAATAAATAAAAATTGCAATCATAAACATTTGTTTGAATAAACTTATATGAACAAAAGTGGTATTGAACACAAACACACAATATCCCCTTTATTTCATTTGTGCAAAGGACTGTCATTCAGCAGTGTGCTGTTACAGCTCAAATATCAACTGTCAGGTCTAGGACTTTTGATTGGAAGTATAAAGAAAATGTTGTCTATGTAAATTTTAATTTTGGCTAGGAATTCCAAAGGCTACAGTTTTAGCTTAGGGTGGAGAACAAATTAAAACCTAGCCACTAAGGGACATTGCATTTCTTGAAGTCTTTTTGGGTGGGAAGAAGACATGTCCTTGGTTTTAAAGTCAGAAACAAGCTACAACGAAACAATTGTGAACACAATTCCGTCAGCAGCAAACCCTGCCCTGAAAGCTTTGCTAAATGTGTCAAAGTCAGAATACGATATCGGCTCATTCTGATAGGCACTATCACATTTCGTTCACACGGCGCCACATGTTCACACTGACTTATCTAAAATCCATGCACTTTAACGCTTTGGCCAGCTCTCCCTGAAGATCACACATGCTTCAGTCATAGGCTGAATGCTCCATATGTATCTTATGGGAGTCCAACGTAAGTACTAGCTAAACTGTTGCCCGTGCACTGAAAGCTCTGACATTCTGTATCATCCCTGGTCCTGCTTTGGCTAACCTCAGACACTTGTTTTCTACTGCTGGAGCAAGATTCCGTGAAAGTTATGGAGTGACAGCAGGGATATCAGCAGATACCACTTGGCATCCTTAATTCATCCAAATCGTGCTCCAGTCTTGAATTTAAATGTTGGTTTCCTGTGGGTTATTTTTTTCTCTTCATCCTGGCACAATGATCTTTGAATGGCAAATAGAAGTCTTGGGATAAAAAGGAAAGATTATCGGAAAACTCGTGTGACTCTGGCAATATAGCCATCAGCTGGATGAATATAAGACAACATGAAGGATTGCTTTTGTGGTTTAATATCTCAAGCAGTAGAAAAACATGCAGACATCTTCCCCAGAACAAAATGGATAGCTGCCCTTTCACCAATAACTATATATCAGGTAGAAATCTCAACTCAGAAGACTGAGTGACTGAGCAGGGGCAGCAGCATTTGCTTCTTGAGTGGCTCTGATTAAATGATAATTTTTGTCTCCAGTAAAATATAGATTAGGATATCTGTATGACCCCAGAACCTTAGACACGGGCAAATTGGAAAATAAATGCAAAAATGAAATGCAAAGTACAAAATATGCAAAAATAATGAGTTATTTTAGTAATAATTTCTTATTACTGATAATGCCCATTTGTGAAACAGCAGTCCATGTTCATATACATATACATATACAAGAGACTTAAAAGCTTGTTTCTAAAGGAAATACCTGGAATTCCTGAGGCAAGCTGATGGAAATGTGTGTGCTAAATAACAGTGAAAATGATCTAGAAAAAAACTGTTTGAAGATAAACTTACCTACTTTTAAAAATAATATTGATATTCCATTTGATAAACATGACCTGTCTTTCTCCTCTCCCAGCCTGTGGGGAATCACTGGCAGGATGCTAACTGAGCTGACAGGTACCTGATGTGCCGCACCTGGGTGGGAAGGATGGCAGCCTGGAGCTATGTATGTCTGGCCCACAGGGACCCTTGGAGATGGATGGTGGCAGCCATGTTTTTCACCTTGTGCTTCCCTAAGGAAAGGTAATTTTCTTCCCTAGGAAGGCAAGTGTGGTATCTGCTTAAGGAAGACAGCTACCATCTACAGCCATCCCGTTCACTATATTCATGACGAAGGGTGGGCTGTCTATTGTGAATAAGTAGAAAAGAGACTATCCTGTGGCCCAACTATGCAGATACAGTGCACACATGCTCCCTGCCTCTCGTGGCACACGCACATTGTGTGGTGATGTCATCATTGTACTGAGTCCGTTGTTCCTTTCAGCATGTGTGCATTTCTGAAGGCAGAGAGCAAGCCCTGCATGTGCTTTATCATCCAGGGTAGTTGTAGCTATTGTGGTCCAGGAGTTGATGGCTAATATAAAAAGGAAAGAAATGAATAAAAGAGACAAATGTTATCACTTTGCATTATTCTAAAAGGGTAAGGTCTCTCTTGATAATAGATGGAAGTCAGGTACATTGTTGATTTGAGGAAAAATTTAAAAATGGCTTCTTATTTTTTAGGTCAGACTATTACTTTTTTAAAGAAGTGTTTCCTTTCTATGATTTCTTGATAAAAAAAATGAGGAGGACTGAGACTTGAGTCCAAACATCAGTAAGGTTAAATACAGAGTCAGGTGTGAATAAGAATAATACCGGAAGAGCATTTGTTTTTCAAATAAAATAAGACTTTTCAAGGAGTAAACCTGGGAAAAATTATGCCAAAAAAATGATTCGAAATTTCTGACATATGAAAGATTAATACACTTTAAGTCTTTTCTTACAGGAAAAGACTTAGTTTTAATAATAAAACTACAGCATTCTGTTTCTCTTGGGTTTTGTTTTTTCTTCTTGGATTTCCCTGCAGAGGAAAGGATTGTGGCTTATGTAAAGAGAAGAAAACGCCTTACAGCCACACTGTGTTTCCACTTGAGGAAGGCAATCTGTAGTGAAACCATTAGTCTACAGGGGAAATTTCTCTGAGAAAGCTATTTTGAAGCAATGGAGAGGCCTCATACTGTGTGCAGCACAATGGTGGTAATAGTTGGGGTGCCTGTGGATGAGAAGTGCACAGTAGCCCGCTGTGTAATTAAAGAGGGATGCTAGAAAGATTGAGACGCCCCACACTGTGTCCACAAAAACACAAACACTTTTAGGGAGATGTGATGGAGTTATACAACTGGTCACCGGGTTTTCAAAATAAATTAAAGGGTACCTGTTAATCTCCAGAGACAGATGACAATTACTTTTCTTCCCCAGACTAAAAGTGTTCATCCGTCATTGGCTATTGCTTATCTGTTTTTGATACAACTTCCTCTCTCTCTCCTAAGACCACTTGCTTTGGAAATTTTGATGGCTGTTGAAGGTAGAGCTGTGGTTATGGTTTTGTGGAATAAATTATCATTAAAATAATTTCATCGAGAACACATGAACAAAAATTTAAAACCTTTAGGTAAATCTATAGCAAAAGAAAACTTTAAGGTCTTAACTATACATTGGCTATCTTGCAAAATCCAATGACTTTAGGTGATTTTCCTTTCCCTTCTATTCTCTGCTATAAGTTAATCAAATTCAATTTATAAACTTTGATAGATTTTCGGCTTTGAAGAGGAGAAGGCATAAGCATATTTGGGTTCCTGGTGAGTTTACTCTCCCCTTTCTTTGTTTAGAGTGTTGGTTACAATTTGTATGGATAATGGTCAGGAAGAAAACCAAACAAGGGATATTTCATTCGGAGTTCTTGTTTAGAAACAAAAAGGGGTGGGGGAGGAGTGCTGCAGGACAATAGTTTTACTCTGTAGAGATCAGTTTCTTGTACTTGTTTAATAAAATGTTGACTGGCCAGTAGCCAGGCAGGAAGTATAGGCAGGGCAACCAGGAAGGAAATGGAGGCAGGGCAGTGAGAACAGGAGAATTCTGGGAAGAGGAAAGGCTCAGTCTGCAGTCGTCACTGAGACACAGAGCAAGCAAGATGTAACTGCCTCGCTGAAAAAGGTACCAAACCACGTGGCTAACACAGACAAGAAGTATGGGCTAATATAAGTTATAAGAGTTAATAAGAAGCCTGTGCTAATAGGCCAATCAGTTTATAATTAATGTAGACCGCTGTGTGTTTCTTTGGGACTGAACAACTGTGGGACAAGGCAGGACAGAAACCCCAGTCAACAGCCAGCCACTGGCTCTCACCTCACGCTCAGCCCGAAAATGGTGATCCTGCTTCCAGGAATCTCAGAGTGAGACTGAGACTGAGAGCTGTCCCCTCCCGTTTATAATCCTCTCTAGTTCTGGGATTAAGGGCCTGCACCACTGGGAGGAGAGGCATGCACCATCCAGTTTTTATGGCAAACTAGTGTGGCTACTGGGATTAAAGGTGTGTGTTACCATTGCCTCGTCTGTAAGGCTGACCAGTGGGGCTGTTTTACTCTCTGATCTTCAAGCAAGCTTTATTTGTTAAAACACAATGAAATGTCACTGCATTTTGTTGTTGTCGTCGAATCAATGTGATAAAGATAATTTTCCATGAGCAGAAATTTAACTTCTTTTTCTAATATTTAATCTGAAAACTTCAATCAATACATGTATGAAGATATTCTCACCCTGTCTTAATAATGTTAGCCTCTCTGGTTCCCTAGTTTCACTGAATCCTTGTCTCAGTGTAAACAATCCATTTTTTTTTCTTGTTGCTGGTGTTTGTACTTAATGATGTTAAGAGTCAAATCATGACACCTTCAGTGGTTTGGGGTTAGATACAATGCCTGAAGTAGGAATCTTCCATTTCATCTCCAGTCCAGACTCCTAACAATTGTTACTATAGACATAGCTAGCCACCCCCTCACCAACCGCCTCTGCATATCAGGAAAGTACTGGCACAGCATGGCAGGAAGATACAAAAGGCAACTGAAAAAAGAAAACACCATTTAATCGCGCATAGTCTTTATATACTCAGTTCCATATAAAGTCTGAAACTTTAACCTAAAACAGTCTATTGGTGTGTATTAACGTAAAACAACAGGAAAACACATCTAGCTCCTTCTTATTGTTGCTTTCTTTTGTGCTTGTTTTGGGTTTTGACTAATGGCCTTACTCTGTAGCCTAGGCTGGAGGCTGGAGCCCACTATGTAGCCCAGGCTATCTCCAAACTTGTGGTGGTCTTCTGCTTCAGCCCCTTGCATGCTAGGCTTATAGATACAATCCACCACAACTGGATCATGTTCAGATTTTCAAAACATTTTCCGGGTCGACCCTTTTCCTAAGCACAGAAGGTCTTCAGCGAGTCAAGAGGAAATATAATCACGGTGCATTGAGTGTACTGAAAAGATTGCTGCTGACTCCTGGCATTGCCGGTAGACTCCTTATCGTTTATCCTCTGCAACTCTGTTCGTCTGTAGAAAACAGACTTCATATTAACTTCTGTGGAAACTTGTCACTTATCTATGAGCCTTTCGGCGTTTGGTTATTTTCCACACAAAGCAAAATGCAACGGGATATTCATGTGCAATCATCGAGAAAGTAGGAGGGATGAAAGTGCGCATCTCAAACTTGGATTGATATCTTGACGTGTTTAAGTAAGCCTTGGTAGGCACTGTTGGGAAACAGAATAAAAGAGGTCAGAGAACCACAAACATAAAAAGAATGGGCACCAGGGTGGAAAACTGAGACCCTAAACCAGGGTCTATTTATCAACATTCCTAGATAAGATGGAAAACGGTCTGCCTAAAAGCAGTGCTGGTACTCTGCTCATAGGAATCACCTGCTTCTACAGTGCAGCCTCAGGGGAACAGAAGGAGGCCTTGTGAAATGGCATGCACAGAAGCTAGGGGGCTTAGAAGGAATTCTAAGAAAGGTTTTTCTACAGTCTCATGAGCCTTTGTAACTATACACATGATGCTTTATTAAAGAAGCTTAGATTCTATCACTGCAACTTGGTAACATTATGAAGGAAAAAAGTGAATTCCGTAAAATGAGCAAATATCTAAGTTGTGTTTTTAATACAATATAGCATTAGCGATCTTTTATTCTTGACCTTTTTGTAACTAGGACTTGGCAATTGGCACCAATTTAGAAAACATTTAAGATTCAAATGGAGTGGTCCTTCAATCCCTATTTCTACCTCATAAGATGCCAACTGTGTTGGTTGTAATCACAACACACTGCATGCATTTAACTAAGCACAAATAAAATAAATTCTCCATAGCACCCAAACTCAAATACCCACTTAATCCTTCGTAATTATAGCTTTGAGCATCAAAATTTTTATTGAATTCTCTCCTTAGGAAAGGTTTGCTTTGCCCTGTTTTCACCATGGTATAACTGCTATCTATCAAAACATAATAAAAACATGAAAACAGACTCTTAGAACTTCAAATCTCCAGCTAATCTTTGTTTTAATGGAGCAATTTGCTGTGTATCCTGTAATACGAGACATTAAACTTGACATTTCCTTGGAATTATAAAACTTTAAATCTCACCTATAAACAGTTATTTATGGACAGCAAGGGACATGTGACATTCTTTGTCAGCGAGAATTTGGGCGGGGGGGGCTCAAAACTTTCATGTTTCTTCTTTCAGCCCTAGGCATCTGTCGACATTTACCCACCTAATAGCAAAACTTTCTTCTTACTTTCCCTTCGCACCACATGCCTGGGGCATGTGATGTCTCAGGATGCTCTGTGGCAGACACACCCAGCCATGTATAAGCATCATTGTTTGATTTGCATCAGTACCCCGTTCCCTAGCACAATGCCTGGAATGTAGAAGGGCTTCAATAAATATCTGCAAGCAAAGGAACTTATTGCTCAACCAGTTACAACAGTTAAACTATGCTCTTGGAATTTTGAAGTCAGGAAATATTACATAGGAAATTATTATAGTTCTCCAATAATAATCTCCAATGTGGTTTAAAAATTAAGTCAGAATTGCTTTATAATACCTTGCCAAAATTTATGTTTACAGAGAAAAATCTGAAGAAAAGATAGGACAGAAGGCTAACCAAGATAAAGTCAGTAGTAAAATTTTTTCAATGCTAGCTGTGTTGATGAACCTCTTTTGTTTTGTCATATTACCTAGCAGAATATATTTATTTCACAAATAAATAAGAACAAAATGAGTCTAGACAGATGATGAACTTTGACTTATTTCTTATTAGACATTAATGGACAATGTAATTTGTTTTAGAAACAAGGAGTCTGACATCTTATTGAGTCAAACATAATGAGTTTTATCCATGTAGCATTTAAAACATTTCAGGGTTTGGGATGTTATTCAGTGGCAGAGTATTTGGTTAATAAGGACCAAGGTCCTAGATGTGAGCCAAACACTGAGACAAAAATAAAAATCAGAAACTCAAATAATTTATTACTAAGTTTGTCTTTTATGTAATTTCTAGCACCTTACTGTGATATTTAGATTTATTATGTCTTTGGAATTGTTTTGTACAAGTGTAAATAAAGAAATCTACAAATGTCTATGGGGTACTCTAGAGGCTTTATCTTCTGAGGAGGTGAACTAATGATGCTTGTGTTGACATCATATAGCACACATTTGTAAAAAGAAACAAAACCTGCAATCATTATTTAAATAATGCTACAACTAAGCTTCAATTGGATGTTTAGTAAAACAAGTCTTGGTTCTTCCTTCCCTGTAGAGCACAGAACCCAGCAAATATGAATTATTTGGGTTTGCTAAGCCATCTGCCATGGGATTCTTGAAGTAGGTGTCTCAAGTGAGCAAGGCAATGTTTATCTATTCCAATGGTGAATGAAGGAGCCAATATTTACATCCAGGTACACACATTCCATACCTGGCAACCTGAACAGAGGTAGAAAAGTCACCTGCTGAAAGAACTCTGCGGATCTCCTTTGAGTCAATCCACGCTGCTTGCATCTATTGTTTCTTCTCTGGATGAGAATCAAGAGCTGCTAGAATTGCTCATATCACGGCCTAGGGACTGAAACGTCAGCTACATTGTGTTCACTGTCTCACTTGTTTGAGAACTGCCTCTCAAAATGGAACAGGGCCTTTCTCCACCAGCATGGGAATAATGTGGGATGTCCCTGTGCTAAAAATTTATGTTTGAGTAGAGAATGTCCTTTGCTTTCAAAGTTCAAGGTGGAAAAAGAAAAATGTATTCCTTTAGTCTGTGAACTCAACTCTAGCATGGCTTATATTTTCAATCATCTGTGTGTTCACTTGGCTCTTTCTGCCATAAAGGTTTTAATAGTCATCCGAGCAAATTGGTACTGAGCACATAACATGCACCAGACCTTGCAGCTCGACATGTTGTAAACATCATCTTGTGAATCTTTGGAACTTGAGTAAGTTAGTAGTTTAAATAGCCACTCACAGGAGAAGAACTAGAGCGCCCAGTTAATTTAGTAGCCCAAGCCTAAAAAGCTAGCGAGTATCACAGCTGGGGTTTAAATCTAGCCCTGACTAGCCACAACGGTTCCTTTGGGTTCATTTTTCCTTTGGATTTGACCCAACCTGGGATCATTTTGTAAGAATGTCCATGTTTTTAACTCCCCTCCAACAAGAGAACAAAAGTTGCTGACTTTATACCTTTATTTCCACAAGAAGACACAACGTACTTCTTAAGTTAATGATCTTTGAAACATAGGGCAAAGCAGGAAGAACTGGGAAGAACACAGGTCAAAGAAAACAATTAAAATTGCTGTCTTACAGCCATCATGAAAAAATGGGAGGTGGAGAGAAATCCTGGACAAAACGTTATGATTGGATCATATTGGTTGTTGAACACTTCCTTTTCAGTATTAATGATGACACATAGGCTAAAAGAGTGGCAATATAACCTGTGTACCTTCTCTGGGAAGAGTAAAGACAGTACACCATTTTCATCTTAGTTCTGAAGCCACAGTTTCAAACCATGCGACTCAAGGCACTGTGCAAGTGGCTGGCTGTCTGCAAGAGCTGCTTGCTGCAAAACCACATCAATCAAGCCAGGCTCCCCCAGCTCAGAGTGCCAGAGCCACCACAATCATTAAACAGTGATGCAAATAGAAAAGCACTATCTCACCTCATTAGGACTAAATATGTTGTTTATTCTTTCCTCAAGTAAAATGTTTAGAAGCCTGCATAATGCGGGTCTCGTTGACAGAGGTGTGGAATTATGAAGCTGCTAAACCCAGTGTGAAGACAGAGTGATAAAATAGATTGGATTTTGCAAGAGCTATGCTCAGAGCAAACTTGGGTGGCTGGATTCCACATTAGCACATTGTTTTGACATTCATGTGCTCAGAGATTCTATTTCATGGTGATGGGGGGTGGTGTGACATGTGGATGGGGAAAAGAGAATGCAGTTGGAAGTCAAAAGCTACCAGTTACGGGCAGAGGAGGAAACTGGATCAGTTCTTAAAGTTATGCCCTATTTTCTAATAAGGATATTGGGCTAAGAAATGCCATGTATATGGTCTGGGAACATAACCAAATCCTATGGGTGAATGAAGGCACCAAATTAAACTTGGGGATTTTGCCTGTCCGAGGCACTGTTTGTACACGTGTTTAGCCCACTTGAAGGTCTGTCCTTTAAACTCTCAGTGCACAGCAGCATGGAGGACGCTTGAACCCTTGTCAGAAATGTGTCATTGGCTGTTTGTGTGTGATTCCTCACAGTGTTGGTGTGCCACAATTAGTTCATTTCTGCTGCGTGGTACCACTTTGTCTTGCTTGGAATGTCAGGCTGCCATGTCTTTCTTCATATTAATCACTTTATGTTTGTAATATTAATTATTTATGTTTGTAATGATAATCACATATTAATGTAAAAATCATATTAATGTTTGTAATGATCTGACCTTGCAAAACCGAATTCAGTTAAAAAAAAAAGGACATACAAAGGGTCAGCTCCTAGGGTTCAGTAGTCTTGGGTGGCAATTCTACATATATCCCGAGTTAGCAAGGCAATGGTGCCTGCTGGAGCTCTACAAGAAAGGATGCCTGTCTGAAGGCAGGGGCCTCAGCAGCTCTTTTCCACAGTCCTTCAGCTTAGGTTTCACCTGATGACCGCATTTGTAGAACACATATGTCACACTCATGTACAGGAAAAAGAAAGGGAGCCATCACGTCACTGCGCATTGTCTACATGTCTAAAGGTGACTGCGTTTTAGAGAGGTTACTCTGTTTAATTGGTGGCCAACCTTTTGCTGTTAATCTTTGATGACTGGTCGAAAACTGTTGGATGGAGAACTTCCTATCCGTATGGACCTTATGGCCTTGAACGTTTTTCTAATGGAAAATTGTCTTCCTCTGGGTGCTGAGATTCTAGTACACGAAGAAACGGATCCTTACTTTTCTTTTTCAGGTCCTTCAGTGTAGAGTGGTGGACAGCAACAACATAAAGCAGCCCACGGCTCCTAAGAAACATTTAGACAAAGTGCATCAATGGATCAACGGAGTTCCCTTATGATGAAGATACATTTGGAACTAATTTACACACCATATATGTGTACATGGTGTGTAAGAGAGAAGATCTGGAATAAAGAAAATTGTGTTCTACTTTACCTCTGTATCTTACTTGTATAAAAAGTTCACTAGCTTCATTCAGTCCCATCCCCCCCATCCGCTTTAAAGTGTGTTGATACCAATCAGCAGGTAAATAGCTCTCAGCATAGTGTTAACTGGCGTTGTAAGTTAGTTCATTATCAAAATCTTCTTGTTTGTTTGAGACAGGTTATCATGAATCTCAGTGTCACCAGTGAGGGGACAAAGACTTAGCTCCACATTGTCACCATCAGCAGACAGAGGACTTCCCCAGAATTTTAGGGACTTCACTCAGATCTCAAAACCAGAGTCCAGAGTCGGACACTTTATTAGAAGTATTTTAATATAAGTTTAAGCACAAGAGTTGAGAAGAAGGCAAGGCATACCTGGGAGTATAAGCGTGGGTTTCTGAGAAAGTCAGGAAAGGAGCATCCCCATGCAAGGAATCCTCAGTGAGAGGAATAATTAATTGTCTTAGCATATGCCCTTTTGATGACTCTCAAGTCACATGCTTAGAGGTTGCTTTAAAATTCTTTTTTCTTTTGTCACTTTTGATAAGGGACTTGCATGAGCAGCTCCAGAGCCTCCTTTGATCTAATTAAATCTGATGAGGTGAAGCCAGGAGCCACCAGAGTTACACAAGGAGTTAGTATATGGACTTTCCTGTAAATTAGAATCTGGTAGGATCCCTAGAAAATTGCAAGTTTGTAGGCAGAAAGGGAGAAAGGCCATAAACAGTTGGTAATTATGCTGGAATTCTTGCCTCACTGCTGGCAAAGACTTGCATTGGATTCCAGGGCAAGGGACTTTTTTCACCACCCCACATTCCCCCAAATTTCCCTGCCATTCTGTCCTGTCTCACCAAATTACCCCCAAAGTCTTATATCCCTAGCTGGCATAGGTAGCTAATGAACTTTTGATTTTGCTACCTCCACTACTCAAATGATGAGGTTATAGGCACATGTCATCGTACCCCGTTTATGTGGAGCCAAGAATTCAATTAAGAGCTTTGTGCATGCTAGGCTAGCATTCTACCAACTATTTCTACCCTCAGCTCCTGCCATTAGTGCTTGTAAACTGAATGTTCAAAGTACTTTAGTATGTATATTTGGCTATCTCCTTTATTTATTTGGTTTTGGCTGTTAAAGGTGGTTCAATTGCTAAGGCTTCTGAATGTGGTCCAAATAAAATAACATTCTAAAAATAGAGAAAAATACTATGTTGTCTCATCCATATTAATATATCAACTTCTCATATTCTTGTGCTTAATACTATATATGCGTTTGCAGAGAGAGAAAGGAAGAGAGAGAGAGAGAGAGAGAGAGAGAGAGAGAGAGGAAGGAAGGAAGGAAGAAAGAACTTGGACATACTTTATCATCCCACTGTTTAAGTACCAGCATGATATGTATGTATGTGTGTGTGTATGTATACATATATATGTTATATATGTATTGTATATACAATTTTATGTGACCACCATTATTTGTTACATTAGAAATAAGCTTGACAGTGATTCTTTTTATATTTCTTGGTTGGGATGAATTTCCTCTTCATATTTCTTTCTCATTCTGTACACAGAGGGATATCCTTATACAAGTGTATAACCTTTCTGGGTTTTAATTTCATATCTGCAATATTCAGAGAATGAGAAGCAATTTCTCCCCATTATAGAAGAAAGAACTGTATCCCATTTCATAAGGTCAGCAAACCTTAAATTAGGTTAATCATGTAGACAACTTGAACAAACCCTAGTACTGATATTTAATTAACTTTCTATTTCAAAAGTGCGTGGGAAGACTTTAGATGTTGTAATAAGAATACTAGGGTAACATGCACTGTTTTTATCAGTGTTTCCAATACTATATTCCTTGTACATATGAACTTAGCATACATTACCTTCTTTTATCCAAATCTAAATATTTGAACTCAAACACCAAATACAAGTGTCTTTCATCATCTGAACCGCAAATCCTCACGATCGTAACTGAGCCTTTGTACTGAGTGATATGAGTCACACTAGTTTTCACTTAGCATTGGCAGGCATTGCTACAGCCTGGGCACTCAGTGTGTGATCCTAATTCCTTGTATCTATATAGCTTTAAGGGTCCAGATCACAAGGAATGTGATTTTTTATTTAACTATTTTTATTGAAAGTAGATTCTTCTCTCATACAATACATCCCAACCAATTTCCACTACCTCTACTACCCTCAGCCCTCCCTCCACTTCCCCTCTCACCCAGGTTTATTCCCCCTCCTTCTCCTCTTAGGAAAAGAGCAGGCCTCCTAGAGTCAACAAGCAAACATGGCAAAACAAGATACAATAAGACAAGGCAAACACTCCCTCAGATTGAGGCTGGACAAGGCAACCCAATAAGAGAAAAAGAGTTCTAAGAGCAGGTAAAAGAGTCAGAGATACACCCACTGCTACTGTTAGGAGTCCCACAAAACCACTAAGCTAACAGTCACAATATATATGCAGAGAACCTGGTGTAGATCCATGCAGGCCCCATGCTTGCCCCTTCAGTCTCTGTGAGATATGATCCCTGTTTAGTCAGCTGAATGGGGCCTATTCTCCCAGGGTCCTTCATCTCTTTTGACTCCTATAACCTTTCCTCCTCCTTTTCTATGGAGTTCCTGATCTTTGAGGGGTAAGGTCCAATAGTGATCTCCAATTTAGATTCTTTGGGCGTAATGTCTAATGATGGGTCTCTGCATCTGTTCCCATCTGCTGCCTGAGGAGACCTCTCTGATGATAAGGACAAGGCAACAATCTATGAGTATAGTGGAACATCATTAGGAATTATTTAATTATTATTATTATTATTGCCAGTTGTTGTTGGTTCTGCCCTAGGTCTTTGGGCTATCCAGTCTCTGGTTCCTGGACAGTAAGGCATGGGCTCCCTCTCAAATTGTGGGTCTCAAGTTAAAGCAAACATTGGCTGGCTTCTTCCACAAGTTGAGCACCTCCATTGCCCCTGCACATCTAGTAGGCAGGACAGATTGTAGCTTAAGCGTTTTGTGGTTGGGTTGATGTCCAGTTTTTTTCTTTCTGTATCCTGTAGAGTACCTTCCAACACCCAGGAGATTAGAACATAGGGGTAAAGACTCCATGCAGGCCCCAGCTACACCTCTCTACATTCAATGAGATGTGTTGAATTTTCCTCAGCAATGGGGCCATGCTGTCAGTTTTTAGAGAGTGACTTCTCTCCTAGCATTATTGCGGGTTGTTTAGGATTTCTATGGGATTCCATCGGCCAACAACTCAAACGTTGCAGCTCAGTTCCACCAATGGCAGTCTCGCTTGACCATGAAAGATGACCAGTTCAGAATGCATTACTTCCATTGCTAGAAGTCCTCTGGAGTCACCCTCATAGGGCCAGGAAGTTTCCACTGCACCAGCTTGGAACCCCCAAATGCCTCCCAACTTCAGCTGTCTATCCCCCCACCATCCCCATCTTCTGTCATTCACATCAAGCCATAGTTCACTCATAAAATCTATTAATTTCCCTTCCCAAGGAGATCCAGGCATCGCACACACACCCTCAGCCCTCCTTCTTACATAACCTCTCTGGGTCTGTGGATTGTAGCATGATTACCATTTATTAATAGCTAATATCTACTTATAAGTGAGTGCATACCATGTTTGTCTTTCTGGGTCTGGGTTACTTCTCTCAGGATGATTTCTTTTCTAGTTCCATCTATTTACCTTCAAATTTCATCGTGTAATTTTTATTCGTTGATTAATGCTTCATTGTGTAAATGTACCACATTTTCTTTAGCCATTCTTCAGTTGAGGGACATCTAGCCTTTTTCCATTTCTGGGTATTATGAATAAAGCTACTGTGACCATAGTTGAGCAAGTGTTATTGTGGTAGGATGGAGTGACCTTTGGGTATACGTCCAAGAGTGGTAGATTGATTCCCAATTTTCTGAGGCACTATCATATCGAGTTCCATTGTGGCTGTACATGTTTGCACTCCCACCAGCAATGGAAGAGTGTTCTGAGCACAGGGATTTTGAATGCAAAAACCACAAAGTTTTATTTTTTAAACAAAATATTATGTGTCTCTTAGACTCTTGTGGAGGAAATGTATGTCTTGTAACTTCAGAGAACTTTTGCCATCTTCAGTCTTGATCAGCAATGACATAGTTACTAACCTGAGTGAGAAGACACACTTCCCAAAGAAGTCAGCATGTAAGAATGTGGGGAAATGTAGGTAATTACTACTCCAAACATCTTAGAATAAAATATATTTAGCGTTTTCTTAGACACATTTTCTTAGATAAACATGCAGTCATTGAAGACAATGACCACCACAGTCAGTTTAAAGTTTCCAGAAACTTGAAGGCATTATCACGGGAGAATTCTAATCCCAGTGCTGAGGAAGTTTTAAAGAAGTGAGCATCTAATAGATGCAGGGGTCAGTCCGGAAGGAGACAAAGGATGCCAATGTAAGTGTCCCTGAGGCTGTCTGAACACTCCAGAGGGAAAGGGCGTAAGTTAATTTGGGGATTTTTATAAGCTGTAGTTTCATGAAAAGTTCTTCTAATATCACTGCTACATCTTGACCAGAAGGCAGCAGGAAGTAGACTGTCACACTGAGGAAAGCTTGAGAAAAGACCCACAGTGACACATTTTCTCCAACAAGACCACAGCCCCTATTAGTGACCCTCCCTTTGGAGGCTATTTTCTTTCAAACTACCACCAACTGTCAGAGAACACTTTCGAAACAGGAGACAAAGACTGATTTCTTCAGAGAAGGAGACAGAAGACGAAATGACACCATGGATAACTTTTGCCTTCAAGTGCAGAATAGAGGAAGATTTCATGGGGCAGTGTTAGTGTCCCTTGCAGAAGAAGCAAGGTGCAGTGAGTGTGTTGCCAATGTGCCTGCCCTTTGCCCCAAGACCAAGATCAGGTGAGCCACACACCTCAGTCTTTATTGAAGTGCTACTTGGTATGAGCACACCTGGGAACATTTGGGGCTATCACACCGTCCAGTGAGGATTATGATTAGTGAGTAGCTTTTCCTCAAGTGGATATTTAGGTGACCAAGCTCTTTCCATCTTGTGACTCAATCATGTAGGGCTTTGGCATCTAGTATCTTAAAAGGAAGATAAGAAAATGGAAAAGCAGACCTGCTTCTCATATATTCCAGTATAGAATGAAGTTCCTCATTTCCTGTCAACTGACAAGAAAACTCTAACATTATCAACTAGGTAAGAGTGGGGAGCTGGTACATTTCATTTACTGGATGTTTATATACTGTTAATTTATTATTGTAAATTAGGGTAGTATATATTTGTAGGTTTGCCAGTGATGTTATAGGTATGCAACACAGAATGATTAAATCAAGATAACTTGTGTATTCTTTTACATGCTTATTTTATGATTGAAAGCATTTTAGATTTACTCCTAGTAGCTTTGAAATGTGTAGTAAGTTGGCTGCAGACACACAGCACATTGGATCCTCAAGCACTTCTCTTTTCTGACTGAAAGTATCTCTGACTTAGCTCACAGGTTACTTCTTTCCAGTTGTTCCAGATGCTGATAATCACAATTCTAATCTTTGTCTCTCATTTAAATTGTTTTAGATCCACTTATAGAGTGACATTGTGTGATAGTTTTGCTTTTGAACCTAATGTATTTTACTTAGTGCTACATTCTTGAGTTCGCTCTCTGTTGTCACAAAGGGAAAATCCTGAGGGATGTTTATACACTGTGTGAAGATGTATTGCTGTGATTGGTGTAAAAAAAAGTTGAACAACCAATAGCTGGGCAGGAGGTATAGGCGGGATTTCCAGGCAGGCAGAGAACTCTGGGAAGAAAAAAGGTGGAGTCCCCAGCCAGAAGATATTGGGACACAGAACATGTCAAACAAACAGGACAAATGAAAGGTAACCAAACCACATGGTAGAATGTGGATTAATAGACACAGGCTAATTAAATTATGAAAATTAATTAGAAAAAAGTCTAAGTTAAAGCCAAGCTTTCACAGTTAACAGTAAATCTCTGTGTCAATATTTGCCGACTAGTGATCCCAATGAGAAGGTTTGCTACAGGGAATGTTCTTTGTAAAGACTGAACGGAATTACATGGGGCATCTGAGTTATGGATTCCTATTGTTGATGTTGTTTATTTTTTCTTTAGCTGGTTTCATTTTGGTAGTGAGTATGAGGGCACAGGTGTGACTTTAGCATGCCTATTTCATAGGTATTGGCTGTGTGCTTGAATGCAAGATCTCTTGATCATATAGTGAGTCTGGTTTTACTACTAATTTTTCTCACTACCACTATATAACAGTTCCCCCTTTAAAATATTTTATTTAAATATTTCTAAAATAATACCACCAATACACACTTTAGTTTTCATTTTTAGTGATAGCCATTTTGATAAGTATTCATGCTGGGTGTTAAACCCAGGGCTTAAAGCACACTACGGAAACTCTCTATGGTTAAAGCATATCCTTAGCCCTGAAACTGTGGTTTTATTATACGTTTTCTTAATGATTAGTGTTGGATAGAGTTTTAATGTACCTATTGCTCATTTGTGAATCTTCTTTTGAGAAATACCTATCTAGATCATCTCTCCATATTGATTCAGCTAATTTGTTTTATTTCCATTGAACGACCTGAGTGTTTCTATATGGAAGATGATGTGAACATTTCATCCACCATATGACTTGCAAATATTTCTATTTGAGGGACAGGCTTTCTCTCTCCCAGCCAGTTGTTCCCTTTAATGTGAAGAAGCCGTGTTATTGGGTACCATCCTACCTATCTATCATTCCTTTTGTTGTCTGAAGATTTGTGACCAAATTCAAAATAATCCCTACCTAGAGCAAATCTCTGCAATATTCCTTTCATGTTTTCTCAGGGTCTTTTTTATAGTTTCAAGCTTTTCCTAGTGAATATTTATTTATGTTGTAAAATGGATATCCAATTTCACCTTTCTTCATGTTTTCTTTCTTTTTTAATGTAGATAATTCTTTACTGATTCTTCGAGAATTTCACATCTTGCACCCCAGTTCCACTCACTTCCCAATCAGTCCCTCCATATCCACTTCTCACCTCTACAGCATCTCCTCAAAACATAAATTAGTTAAAAACAAAACAAACAAGCAAACACAAACCACCTTGCTCCCCAGTCTCCCCAGTATCTCCAACACCTACCTTTTCATTCATCCTACTGGTGTTGAGAGCTTCAGTGTGTAACACTGTAACCCTTCAGCTCAATCAACCCCCTTGCAAATGGTCATTACAATGAGTCAGTGGTCTGGTTCAATATCTCTGGCCTCTGGAGCATCATCATCCCTGTATCCTCGTCAAAACTTCTCTTTGATGTACTGTTGTTGCCCTGAGTTGTGAGGATCCTGCAGTTATTGTTCCATGGGATCAATTCTTTCACAAATTCTACCTGGTAGCATAGATGTGGTAGGTATTATGGTGGGACAATCCAAGGCCTTGGATGTGGACCTGGTTGGTAATTGAGCTGGTCAGACATGGCCAATGGGCTGCCCACCGCAGTTATGGGGCAGATCCAGCTGTCCTATGCCCATACCATCAGAGTCAGCTCTCCTGATGGCAGGGGCTAGCCCTCCTGTTCCAGTTCCAGTGAAGGGTCAGGACCAGCTATCCCAGGGCCAATGAAGGGTTTGGGCTTGCACAGCCTGATCTTTGGATTTTAACATACACGGTTCCTAGGGGCCCTGTGGTAACCCATGTCATGGACATCAACATAGAAACCAGCTGCAGTGGGATCACGGACCAAGAGATGGCCCTTAACAGGAGCTCAGGCCCAGACATCACCATGGTCCTGGTACCATTGTAGGTCACTTATATCAGTATGGCTCTGGTGGCAGCTTGACCCTCAGACACTAACATGGTCTTAGGTGGCTGACCAGACCCCAGGCATCCACATGGCCTGTAGTGGTAAAAGGAGCCAAGGATATCAACTTAGATCCTGGCTTCTGTAGGGCTATGGAAACAGATAGGGTTATTGGCAGCAGCCGAGATCCAGATGACACCATGACACTGTGGTAGCACAGGCCACTCAGATCAGCATGGCTCAGGCGATGCCATGACCCTTGGACACAAACATGGTCACAGGTAACAGCCTAGACCCAGAGCATCTGTGTGGCCCTTGGTGACAACATGGGCCACAGCATCAACACAGACCTTAGCTGCAGTAGGTCCAGGGATCCAGACATGGTCCTCAGCAGCAGCCCAGGCGTGGCTATCACCATGGCCCCCAGTGGCAGCACAGACCACTCAGATCAGCATGACCCCATGACTCTCACAGTAGCACCTTGGACACCAATGTGGTCTCAGGTGGCCAATCAGACCCCAGGCATTCACATGGCCTTTAGTGATAACAGGAACCGTGGGCATCAACACAGATCCGGGATTCTGCAGAGTTGTTTTGGTTTACATTTCTTTTATAGTTAAGGATGTTGAGCATTTCCTTAAGTGTCTTCCAGCCATTTTAGATCCATCTGTAGAGAGTTCCCTGTTTAGGTCTGTACCCCATTTTTTTATTGGATTATTTGTTCTTTGGAAGACAAATTTCTTGAATTCTTTGTATATTTTGGAGATCAGCCTTCTGTCCAATGTAAGGTTGGTGAAGATCTTTTCCCATTCTTCAGGCTGACATTCTGTCTTGTTGACAGTGTCCTTTGCTTTACAGATTCTTCTCAGTTTCAGGATGTCCCATTTATTAATTATTGCTCTCTGTTTGTGCTACTGAGCTTATATTTAGGACGTGGTCTCCTCTGCTAATGTGTTCAAGTGTATTCCCATGTTCTCTTCTATGAAGTTCAGTGTGATTGATTTTATATTGAGATCTTTGATCTATTTGTTCTTGAGTTTTGTGCATGGTGATAGATATGAATCTATTTTCATTCTTCTACATGTTTATATCCAGTTATGCCAGCACCATTTGTTGAATATGATTTCTTTTTTCTATTTTATATGTTTTGTTTCTTTGTCAAAATTTAGGTGTTTGTAGGTGTGTGGATTGATATCAAGGTCTTTGATTCTATTCCATTGGTCCTCTTGTGTGTTTTTGCCAATACCAGGCTGTTTTTATTACGGTAGCTCTGATTGCACTCAGGGGAAAATGCAGAAATTGTTTTCTACCTGATTATAAAACTTGACAAAAGAATTACACTTAAACAGAAAAGAACTTGGTTATGATTAATACAGTTTTTGAGGAACCTAGGGCTTTTAGAACTGACTGCCTTTGGCCTTATAAATCAAAACTGGAATTGTGAGGAACAACAATGGGAAAGGTATGACAATGGAGTAAACCCTACCTAACTATGCTTCTGTAACTGCAAGTAGTTACCCTCTGAGGTGAAAGACTCAGAAATTGTTTTATGATTAACTCAGCTAAAAATTAAGAATATAGTGGCTGGCATAGGGCTTGGGAACTAGGAAATGTCATAATGAATGATGATGTTCTGATGGCAAAGAATCTTTGTACTTCTTGTGAACTGCTTTGCCAAGATAATGATTAACCTGTGGCAAGAAAAAGAAGAATGATTTTCCTTGTGTAAAATTTATAATAAAAGACTTAGGTTTGAAGCTCATGGAAGAAGAAGAAGAAGAAGAAGAAGAAGAAGAAGAAGAAGAAGAAGAAGAAGAAGAAGAAGAAGAAGAAGAAGAAGAAGAAGAAGAAGAAGAAGAAGAGCTGGCCCTGCAGCTGATAGCCTGTCAGCTAGCATCAGAATCCTGTGTTCGTGTACTCATTTGCCTTCCAGACATCCCAGATTCAAGACCCACTTCTCTGCTGAGGCTGGACCCCGGCAGCCTCCAGAAGTTCTTTTATTGTACAGGATTGTTTTGGCTATTATGGGTTTTTTTTTTTGCTTTTCCATATGGAGTATTGTTCTTTTGAGGTCTGTGAAGAATTTTGCTGGGCATTGCATTGAATCTGTAGATTGTTTTTGATAAGATTGCCATTTTTACTATGTTAATTCTGTCTTCCCAGGAGCATTGGAGATCTTTCCATTTTCTGGTGTCTTCTTCAATTTCTTTCTTGAATGACTTAAAGTTCTTTGGTTAGAGTTACTCTAAGATATTTTATGCTATGTGTGGCTATTGTGAAGGGTGATGTTTCTCTGATTTCTTTCTTAGCCCATTTATCACCTGTATAAAGGAGGGCTACAGATTTTTTTGAGTTAGTATTGTATCCTGCTATGTTACTGAATGTATTTATGAGTTATAAAAGTTCCTTGATAGAAATTTTGGAGTCACTTATATAAGTTATCATCAGCAAGTAGTGAGAGTTTGACTTCCTATTTGTATCCTTTTGATCTCCTTTTGCTGTTTTTCTCTAGGTAGAATTCCAAGTACTATATTGAATAGATATGGAGAGAGTGGACAACCTTGTCTTGTTCCTGATATCGGTGGGATCGCTTTGAGTTTCTCTCCACTAAGTTTTATGTTGGCTGTTGGCTTGCTGTATATTGCCTTTATTATGTTTAGGTATGGTCCTTGTATCCCTACTCTCTCCAAGACCTTTATCATGAAGGGATGTTGTATTTTGTCTAAGGCTTTTTCAGTATCCAATGAGTTGATAATGTGGTTTTGTTTTTCAGTTTGTTTTATATAGCGGATATCATTAACAGATTTTTGTATGTTGAACCATCCCTGCATTTTTGGGATGAAGCCTATTTAGTCATGGTGGATGACTTTTCTGATGTGTTCCTGGATTTGGTTTGCCAGTATTTTATTGTGTATTTTTGAATCAATGTTCATGATAGAGATTCGGTCTGTAATTCTCTTTCTTAGTAATGTCTTTGTGTGCTTTGGGTATCAGGGTTAATTGCAGTTTCATAAAACGAGTTTCTCAACATTTCTTCTGTTTCTATTGTGTGAAACAATTTGAATACTGGTATTAGTTCTTCTTTGAAAATCTTGTAGAATTCTGAAACGATCTGGTCCTTGGCTTTTTTTGGATGGGAGACTTTTGATGACTGTTTCTATTTGTTTTTTTTTTTTGTTTTTTTTTTTTTTAGCAGTCATAGCCTATTTAAGTTGTTTATATGGTCTTGATTTAATTTTAGTAAATGATATTTATTCGGAAAATTGTCCATTTCTTTTAAGTTTTCCAATTTTGTGGAGTACAAGTTTTCTAAATATGACCTGATGATTCTCTGGATTTCCCCCTTGTCTATTGTTATGTCTGCCTTTTTGTTTCTGATTTTGTTAATTTGGTTATTCTCTCTCTCTGCCTTTTGGTTAGTTTGAATCAAGGTTTGTTTATTTTGTGGATTTTCTCAAAGATCCAACTCTGTGTTTTATTGATTCTCTGTATTGTTTTCTTTGTTTCTATTTTTGCTGATTTCAGCTCTCAGTTTCTTTATTTCCTGCCTTCTGGAACTCCTGGGTGAGTCTGCTTCTTTTTGTTCTAGAGTATTTAGGTGTTCTGTTAACTCACTAGTGTTGAATTTTTCAAGCATATTTATGTTGGCATTTAGTGCTATGTACTTTTCTCTTAACATTGCTTTCATTGTGTCCCACAAATTTAGGTATGTTGTCTCATCATTTTTGTTGAATTTTAGGATGTCTTTGATTTCTTCCTTTATTTCTTTTTTGACCCATTGGTGATCCAGGTGAACACTGTTTAATTTCTATGTGTTTGTGAGCTTTCTGAAATTAGTGTTGCTGTTGAATTCTAATTTTAAGTCATGGTGTTCCAATAAGATACATGGGGTTATTCCATTTTTTTTTTGTATCTGTTGAGATTTGCTTTGTTACCTAGTGTGTGGTCAATTTTTGAGAAGGTTCCATGGGGTGCTGAGAAGAAGGTATATTCTTTTATGTTTGGATGAAATGTCCTATAGATGTCTGTGAAGTTCATTTGAGTAAGGACATCTGTTAGTTCCCTTATTTCTCTGTTACGTTTCTGTCTGGCAGACCTGTCCAGTGGTGAGAATTGGGTGTTGAAGTCTTCCACTATTAGTGTGTGGGGTTTAATGTGTGATTTAAGCTTTAGTGGTGTTTCTTTTACATATGAGAGTGCCCTTATATTTGAGGCATAGATGTTCAGTATTGAAATTTCCTCTTGATGGCTTTTTCCTGTGACTAATATGAAATGTTTTTCTTTGTCTCTTTTGATTGATTTTAGTTTGAAGTCTATTTTGTTAGACATCAGTATAGCTACACCATCCTGTTTCTTAGATACATTTGATTGTAAAAATTTTTCCCAGCCCTTTACTCTGATACGATGTCTATCTTTGAGGTTGAGGTATGTTTCTTGTATGCAGCAGAAGGATGGATTCTGTTTTCATATCCAATCTGTTAGCCTATGGCTTTTTATAGGTGAGTTGAGTGCATTTATTTTAAGGGATATTAAAGACCAGGGATTGCTAGTTTCTGCTATTTTAGATTTTATTGTTGGTGATGTTATTTTATGCATTATTCCCTTCTTTGGGATTTGCTGCTGTGAAATCATCTACTGTCTGTGTTTTTATTGATGTAACCAACTTCCTTGGGTTGGAATTTTCCTTCTAGTATTTTCTGTAGCGCTGACTTTGTGGATAAGTATTGGTTAAATCTGGCTCTGTCATGGAAAATTTTTGTTTTGTCCATCTATGGTGATTGAAACTTGCTGGATATAGTAGTCTGGGCTGGCATTCGTGGTCTCTTAATGTCTGCATAACGTTGACCAGACCTTCTGGTTTTCATTGTTTCCATTAAGAAGTCAGGTGTAATTCTGATAGGTCTGCCTTTATATGTTACTTGGCCTTATTCCTTTGTAGCACTTAATAGTCTTTATTCTATATGGTTATTATTTTGATTACTATGTGGAGAGGGGACTTTTTTTTGATCCAGTCTATTTGGTGTTCTTTACAGTTATTGTATCTTCATAGGCATATCTTTCTTTAGGTTGGAAAAGTTTTCTTCTATGATTTTGTTAAATATATTTTCTGTGCTTTTGAGTTGAACTTTTCCTTCTTCTACACCTATTATTCTTAGGTTTGGTCTTTTCATAGTGTCCCATATTTTCTGGATATTTTGTGTTAAGTTTTTGTTAGATTTAGTGTTTTCTTTGACTGATGAAATTAATTCCTATGTTATATCTTCAACACTTGAGATTCTCTCTTCCATCTCTTGCATTCTTGTTTATCTTGTACTTGTGGTTCCTGATCGTTTTCCTATATTTTTGTATCCAGAGTTTCCTTGGTTTGTATTTTCTTTATTATCTCTATTTTGGTTTTCAAGTCTTTAATCATTTCTTTCACTTGTTTGATTGCTTTTCTTGGTATTCTTTAAGGAATTGTTGGTTCCCTTCAATTTCTTTTGTTTATATTTTCCTCTACTTCTTTGAGAGAGTTTTTCATTTTTCTCTTTATAGGCCTCAAACATTCTCCTAATTTTTTTGCATTATTTTCTTCTACTTCATCTGTATTCTTGTGTTCAAGTCTTGCTCTTTTAGAGTCACTAGTTTTTGTTGGTGTCTTGTTGCTCTTTATGGTGTTGAGTGTGTTCTTATCTTGTATACTCATCTTTTCCTCTGATTGGTACACTTGGAGTCATGTCTCTGGTGATCACTTTTCCAGGTGCCAGTGGACCCAAGGCTCAGATGGTTGTTCCTTGTGGTGGAGTCAGGGCCATGGTTCCAGTCAAGCTGGAGGTTACTTTGTGTTCCTGGAGGTCACTCAGTGTTCCTGGAGGTCACTCGGTGTTCCTGGAGGTCACTCGGTGCTCCCAGGGGTTGCTCAGTGCTCTCAGAGGTTATTCTGTAATCCTGGAAGTCGGTCTGTCCTGCTCCCAAGGAGGTCACTTGCTTAGATCTGCTCTCATGGAGATTACTGGCTTGGGCCTGTTCCTGCAGAAGTCACTTGCCTGCTTCCACAGAGGTTACTGACTAGGGCCCGGTCCCACAAAGGCTGCCAGCTCAAATCTGCTCCCTTGGAAGTCACTCCTCCCTCTATCATCTCCTGTCTGTTTTTAAATGCTATTTAATGGCTGTAATAGTTTGAAACCAAGCAGCATGATGATTGCAGCTTTTCTTTCTGCTTAAAATCACATTGACTATTCAGTTTTTTTGTGACTGATATGAATTTTATATTTTTTATATTTCTAAGAAATTGACATTAGGATACTAGTAAGGATTACATTAGATTTGTAAGTTGTAGATTTATTTGTTGACATAGACATTTTAAGCAATATTAAATTTCCCGATCCATGAACACAGAATGTCTTTCCTTTGGTTATCTTCTTTATTGCCTTTCATAAATATTTGACACATTTCAGTGAAATATAGCAGCTATGCTTGGCGATTGACAAAGTCAAGGATTAAGAATAACTTGGGATAAATATTTGTATGCCGACATTTGTTAAGATGCTCATATCCAGAACAAGCAAGGAACTAAATTAAGGCAAATCAGTAAACGAAAAGCAAATGGCTAGATTTAAAAGTAGGCAAAGGATGAATGCACATTCCTCAAAGCAAGTACACAAGTCTACGTGAACGATGCTCAGCACTACTGAGATGCTGCACTACAATGGTGTCAGCATGCTTCCGCCAGGAGCACTATTCCTGGTAAGCTCCAGCTGAGGCTTGTGTTTCTGTATCCCTGCTGTCTTTTCCAAATGGTTCTCTTGGTAATGTTCTGCAACTCCTTCCTCCTTCCTTCATTCTCTCGTTTTCTCTTCTCTTCCAATAGGATCATTCTGTGTATTCCTTCTGAGCTCACTGAATATTCTACTTGCTTGAATTCTACTTTGGAATTTTCTATGGGATTTTTCACTGAAATGTATTCATTTTTACTTGGATTTCTTCTTATATTGCTTTTGGAGGTTGGGGGGGCTATTATCTTCTCATTTTCTTCTGTACTGAGTTCCATGTCTCACTTATCATGCCTTATACTACTGTAATTAACTGAGCACCTTTCACGTGGTTCCTCTGAGGGATTTTTTTGCCATGTTATGGTACGACTTTGTAGTTTTCTCTGGGTGATCTTATCAGCCTCTGACTTTTCATAACCTTTGCATTTTTGCATTAGTATCTTTGGAGGAGAGAACTATCTCTATTTGGTTATGATGGACAGACCTTTAGTCTAAGCTGTGATTCTGGACATGCCAGGTTGTAGACACAAGATGGGGAGAATTTGCTCTCAATTTCTCTAATTGACTGAACTGCTGCCTTTGCTCCTAGGTAAGTGGTGCGGGACAATTCTGTATTCTGTCAATTATGTTTTAAATAAACATTGATTGGCCAGTAGCCAGGCAGGACAACCAGACAGAAAGTAGAGGTGGGGCAATGAGAACAGGAGTATTCTGGGAAGAAGGAAGCTCTCTCTGCAGTCCTGCCCAGACTACAGAAGAAGCAGGATGTGACCTGCCCCACTGAAAAAGCTACCGAGCCATGTGGCTAACATAGATAAGAATAATGGGTTAATAAAAGCTACAAGAGTTAATAAGAAGCCTGAGCTAATGTGCCAATCAGTTTTATAACTTATGGAGACCTCTGTGTGATTTTCTTTGGGACCTGATGACTGTGGGAACCCGGCAGGAGAGAAACCCCAACAAGCTGGCCCCCATGTTACAGGTAAGTAAGGCTGCTGGCTGGGATTTATTGCCTTCACTGACTGGGGTCTACTGACTCTATTGACTGGTGTCCACTGACTCTCTGGTTGGGGTCTACTGCCTGGAGTCACTGGCTTCACTGATTGGAGTCACTGACTCCACTGCTTGGGGTCTACTGCCTCTCTGGCTGGGGTTCTGTCTCTCTGACTAGGGTCTCCTGTTTCCACTGCTGGGGTCCAATGCCTCCACTGGTTGGGGTTATTGCTTCCACTGGCTGGGGTCTATTGCCTTGATTCATGGGGTCTACTGATTTCAGTGGTTGGGGTCTACTACCCCTCTGGTTAGCGTCTACTGCTTCTCTGGCTAGGGTCTACTTCCTTAGTGGCAGGGGTCATTGCCTCCACTGTCTGGGGTCTATTGCCTCCACTGTCTGGGGTCATTGCCTCCAATGTCTGGGGCCTACTGCCTCCACTGTGTGGGGTTTATTGACTTATGGCTGTAGTCTACTACATCCACTGACTGGCCTTCACAGTAACATGGAGCACTGGGGATGTCAGGCAAGATTTGTGCTTCTTTGATGGCAGTACAGTTATAGGGATTCTGCAGGTTGGGCAGGGCTTTAGGTGAATTCTTTGGTAGATGGTCCTCCTCATAGTAGATGAGGTTAGAGACTCCTCCTTCAGCAGAAATGTGTGATTAGAGGTTTACCTCTTTGTGTTACCCAGTGGTTCCCCACCTTCCTAATGCTGTGACCTTTCAATACTGATCCTCAGGTTGTGGTGAATCCCAACCATAAAATTATTTTGTTACTACTACATAACTATAAATTTGCTACTGTTATGAACTGTAATGTAAATACCTCATCTACAGGCTATCTGATATGTGAGCCCCCCAAAGCGAATTCAACATATAGATTGAGAACCATTAGTCTAAATGGTACCTTGGGATGTTCTGCCAAAGCCAAGGTACAGTTTTGAGTCTAGATGAAAAGATCTCTGAGGAAGTGCACAAAACATGTAGCCCTCTGTCTAACTGGGACCTCAGAATAGACTCTGGCGCTGGGTTCAACCACTTATTTGCCTTCTATTGGAGCAACTCTAGTGCCTTTGCTTTGAAGAAATTTACTGTTGCAGACACTTCTCTTCCTGCATAGGGTTTTTTGATGGGTTAATTGTAGGTCAAGCACTTGTTTAGACCAAACATATGCAGCTACCACTAATATTAGCCCATAATTCTTGTCTGTATTAGCCACATGGCTTGGTACCTTTTTCGGCAAGGCAGTCACATCTTGCTTGCTCTGTGTCTGGCTTCCTCTGTGTCTGGATGATGACTGAAGACTGACTATCTCTTCCCAGAATTCTACTGTTTTTATTGTCCCACCTCTACTTCCTGCCTGGTCATCTCACCTATACTTCCTGCCTGGCTACTGGCCAATAAACATTCTATTAAAAATAATACAAGTGACAGGGTACATCTATCTTATTCCCTAGTTCAGGGTTTTACCTCCAAGTTGTTTTGTGTGTGGATAATTGTTTGATGGACTTCCTGTGGGGATCTCTGGAACCTGGGATTGTGTTCTGTGTTGTCTTGCTGAAATCATTGTTCTGAGGTTCAAATTTAAACAAGGTAGTAAGTAAAGTGTCACTGAGAAGTCCAAATAGAACTGAAGGTGCAAGTTGCTCACGATTGAGACCAGATTCCCTGCACACAGCAAGCGTATCTGGCATACTTCAGAAAGAACATGAGGTCAGATTGGTCCAAGCAACATGTGTAACAGGAATTTCAGTGGGAGATCAACTTAGATAATGCCTAATAGTGCAGACAGTGCAGTCTGTTGAAGAGGTCATCTTCAATAGATGTGTGGATTTAGTTCATGGGATTCTGTCTTAGGAGACAGCTTTTCTAAAGGCATAGCTAATAGCAGGTTTCTAAGGCAGTGTGGCTGTTAAAGATTTGAGATTGTGATCACTTTGCCCAGTCCTGCCAGCCTTCAAGGTGCCTTGGGAACCCTCTGGCTGTGTTGTCAAGGTGATTCATTATCGGGTATTACTTTTCCTGCCGAATTGGCCTTGTGCACAGCATATACCAATTAGGGTTACACTCTCAGTAGCTAGCCCAGTTCCTTCTTCTTTCACTAGTAGCTCATGGTAAGGAACAAAAGGATAAAAGAAAAGAAGTATGTGACATATATGCATCCCTACATACAAACTACCCTCACAAAGGCAACTGCGTAGACCCTTCCACCCAGCTGTCACAAGCTTTCATGGTTCCCTTCCTCTACTTTGTTCTTCTTGCTATTTTTCCCCATGATTGTCTTGACCTGACTCAATACTAATACAGAGAATGGAAGTGACACAAGTGAAGAAAATGTGTGGGAATTTGTGCTTTGACTCAATATTCTTCATTGTCCTGTGTAAAAGGAGGTTGCGCTTTTGTTTCCCGGCCGCCCAGACCCGAAAAATCACACAGAAACTATATTAATTACATCACTGTTTGGTCTATTACCTCAGGCTTCTTATTCACTAACTCTTACATCTTAAATCAACTCATTTATATTAATCTGTGTACCACTACGAGGCTGTGGCTTACCAGAAAGGTTTTGGGTCCTTCTCCTTCAGCAGCTACGTGGCGTCTCTCTGACTCCACCTACTCTCTCTATATCTCTTTCAGCCTGGCTATATTCTGCCCTGCCATAGACCAAAGCAGCTTCTTAGTTAACCAATGGTAATAAAATATATTCACAGTATACAGAGTGGAATCCCACATCAGTCCCGAGAACCCTTCTAGGGTCCCAGAAATGCGATCATATCCATCAGTTTGTGGAGTCTCAGGAGCTTTGTTTCCTCAGCTCTGCAGCTTCTTGTCTTTTGGTCTTTGCCCATCATTGATAACGTTTATGTAGCTCCAGCTGGCTACCCGCAGTAGCATCTCAACACTGATGTTAAGGCATACACCACTAGGCAGATTTTATTCTTTCTTCTATTTTATCGAGGAACTGAACATATTCTAATAAGCATCTTCTATTGCTTATCTCATAATTTTGCCAATTCTGTAGTATGTTTCCAATGAAAAGTGCAGTCATAGTTGTGAGATTCCATCTCTAATCTAGCATATCCTCATTCATAATTAAATCAACTATGATAAAAGTGTGATTTAACATCATGTGTCAACCCTTCTTTACATATTAAATTGAAAAACTATCTGTTTCTTATTTTATTTATTTGTTTATTGTGTTTATTAAAGAAAAGCCTTACTTATTTTAAGTGTGTCCATTTTTAGCTGAAATACTTTTTTAACAAACGTATTGCAATGGAAAATTAAGAACAAATTTTGTAAACAATGTTTCCCAAGCAACAGTAAGACAACATGTGAAACACTTTTTATTTTAGTTATTTTTTGGAAAGGATAACAAAATATAATATAATAAAATAAAATGAAAACTATCATACTAAACTTGGACAAGTCAAGCCAACAGAAAAGTAAAAGCCCCAAAAAAGGCACAAGAATCAGAGACCCACTTGTTTATGTATTCAAGAGTCCCATAGGAGGATTAAACTGAAAGCTTTAGTCTATATGCATAGGATTCAGTTCAGACCAGTGCAAACCTTGTGATTGTTACTTCAGTCTCTGCGAGTTCATATGAGCTTTGCACATTTGTTTGAGAGGACCTTGTTGTCATGGCGTCTTCCATCCCCTCTGTTTTCTCCACCCCTCTGCCCCATCTTCTTCAGGTTTCCTTGGACTCTGAGGGGAGGGGTTTGATGGAGACATCTCATTTAGAGCTGTATGTTCCAAGGCCTCTCTGTCTCCCTATAATGCCTGGCTGTGGGTCTCTGGATTTGCTCCCATCTGCTGCAGGAGTAAGCCTCTCTGGTGATGGCTGAATAAGGGACTGATTTATGAGGATAACAGAAAGTCATTAGGAGTCATTTTATCGTTATGTTTCTTTCTTTTTAGAGCAGCAGCATTTGGTTTTACCTTAGGTCTCTGAGCTATCTAGACTCTGGTTATCAGTCACACAAGCAGAGTCAAGTATGGGTCCCATAGTGTGGAGTGTCAAATTCCTTTCTTAAACTTGGTCTTAGTTTATAAAGGGAACAGCTAACATTGAAGCTTTCTAGTAGATATTCATGATATATTAAATATCAGCTGATATGTTAGTCAATTTCCTGTTACTTAAACAAATGCCCAAGACAGTAAACTTAGGAAAAGAAAAACGTTAAGGATCTGCGACCTGCATCAGTGCTCGAACACTTGCACTAAGTCTTGGTTTCCATCCCCAGTGCTGCAGAAAGGTTTATATTTGCTTCGAGTTCTGGGGTTTCCATCCATAGTCAATTACTTTAGGCATGGCATTAGGCCCAGGCAAGACCACACCATAAACCCAATCATTGTCTGCCCTTCAGAGGAAAGAAAGAGGGAAGGGACAATCTTTAGTGCCATATAATGCCATGCTACCAATTAACCTAAACATTTTCCACTAGACTGCGTTTGCTGCTGTTGTTAATATGTATTTTTATCAAATCTCTGTGAATGTCACAAACCTGTTTTGATCATACTTCCCCCAATTCCTCTTAGAATCACTTCCCTTTTCTCAGCCACTCAAGTTTATGTCCTTTTTTAAAAAAGACCACTGAATTCAATATTTGCTACTCATATATTCAATATGTGGCCCTTCACTGGGACATGGTTAACTTATCAGAAGGTGTATCCTTTTATTTCCCAATACCCTTTGTTTTATTCTTTTTTTCCCAGATCATTTAGTTGATCAAAATTTACAGTTAGTAGTGACATTTGAAAGTTCCTAAAAAGATAAAATGCTACCTCCATGAGTATGGCATATTTCTTCCACGTTTTTTATTTTTTATGGAAAATGGATTTTTTTTGAGAATACTAACTCTCTCTCCTAGAAGTTATTAGTTCTCACCTATAGTTTCTAGAGTATGGGGTGGGACTCCATGCCCGCCCGCTCTCTCCGCGCTGGGCTTTGTCTGAGTTTGAGCTCACACAGGTACTGCTCACGCTGTCACAGCTGCTGTGAGTTTCCATATGCAGATGCCCTGGTGCGTCCAGATGACTGTTTCCTTGTCTTCTGTGCTTTCTTCTGCAATGGCCCATGATCGTGGAGGGGAAGGTAATAGAGACTGTACTTCTTAAAGGCTTCACCACTTTTTAGTCCTATTCAAGGATAAAAATCTTCTACAGTATGAGCCTTTGAGTGAGATTTAAGATTCAAACTACAGAATTAGCTCTGAACTTATAAGACATAGAACAAAGAACCAGAGACAGAAAGATCAAATCCTGGCTTTCCAGTTTTGAAGACTCATAATTTCTGAACATCATATTATATTGAATTTCTAAATTAGTTAGAATACATTTTTCCCTTTGTGTCACTTTGGGGGATCATACTCAAGAGTATGTGTGCCAAAGAAGCATTATGCCACTGAGTTAAATCCCTTCCCCATCACAATGCATTCTTGATTGAAAGATCCAAACACAGTTTGTATATTCTAACATCCCCTTTCGCTGTCTGTAATTCCATGTTGTAGAATGTGGTCTGTGTATCTCATCATACTAAAGTAAACCCTCTATATTTTTATAAAGTTGTGTGTTTTGAAATGAATCCTTAAACTTTGACTTACAAGTCTAGGTTAAGTCTTAACCACATAAATAATTTCATCCTTTGGGAGCAAATGTGCCAAATCAACTCAGAGATGCCTGATGCTTCTCACACCTTTAATGCTCATAAGACAACATTTTTATGTTGCCAGATGTAACACAGATGGCACATATTAATTTATATATGGATATTGGAAAAATATATAGTTTCCATCTGAAGTCTTTTAAGTATGATTTGTAAATTGATGTGAACATTGTCCTTTTTTTCAACCTCATCATAATGTGAGTCAGAATATGGTTCCCAGGTGAGCGAACACTTTCACTTGGCGTCACTCCACGTCTGAGCCGTGGCTTCTGAATGAATTTGTGTCTCTTCAGGCTTGTTTCAACTGGCTGAAAAACAATGTGATAGTGTCAAATGACTCTCACTGTGTTGAAAGACGGTGCTGATAAGATAAATTTAGAACATATTTTATCTCATTTTCAATATTTGCAACTGTTCTCAAGTCTTGCCTACAGGCACAAGCGTGTGATCATGTTTATACATTTTAATCCTTTAGTCTGTCCTGTTTCCATAAATATTAGACGGAAGGTGGTACTGAAATACTGTCCCCACATCTGTAGAGTTTCAGAGAAAATAGCTCATTGTAAGCTCATTATACAACCATTTGCTAAGGAAAATGCAAGGTCCACTCAGCAGACGAAGCCCAAGATTGTGCTTTCCTGTTGGTCTCCTCCTCTCCAGGAAGACGTTGAGGTGCATTGTTCAAAAGAAAGAAATGTGAGAACACTTTGTAACAGTGCCTGGGGTCTATTTCCCAGACGAATCTGATGAGGTTTATTTTTAAAAACAGTTCCATCACATTTCTCTTGCTTTCCCTCCACTTGTCTGTCTTGTGTGCTACATTATTCTTCTTTATTCTACTGTGACTTGACAGTCAGCAATGCTTACAGCCTCTTTGCATATTAGGATGTGCATGGATAGACGAACACACTTCAGTGGCCAGAAAATTCTCCTCTAATTTTAGAATTAATGTGCTGATACCCACTTACTCATTTAAAATAATGCAAGAATGCCATAAGTATTGTTCCAGACCTATCTTTGGGCATGGTCTGATTAACAGCCCTCCCTCCCAAAACACTATCCCACGAGTCTTCTGCTGTGCAACTTGGAGAATTAGCTTATATTTGGCTTTTCTTATTATTTTTGCATATAAATTAGAATGTTAAAGCCTCTGGCAAATTTGTTCATTGAGTCAGAAGAATAAAGGAGAGTAACAACATAGAGGAATTGCTAACCAGGACGTATACATTCCTCAAAAGAATAATCATTTAATTACAGGGCCAGCATGCACAAAGCTGCAGCAAAGTCAGGCAGTTCTGAAGTGTTTAACACTCTCTTTCACAGGAGAACAGAATCACAAAGCAAGCTCCCTCTCACTTGCCTCTTCCCCTTTCTCCTTAGTCAAGTGCACACATGTGTGCACACACACAAAGTGTGAGAGAGATGAGAGAGGAAGAGAGAGACAGACAGACAGATGTCCCAGCCTTTCTCATATTTTCCTCTTGAAGAAGCAATGCTGTAACTTCTGCTGTGAGTTCAGCAAATGCATGCTTGGTCATGGCAAAGCTGTACTGTTTGGCATGTGGGAAGAAGGTGCTCATGTGTGTTCCTACTCATGACTATGTGTTATCATGGGAGAGAGAGAGCCACTCCTATGGACTTTCAAAGAATCCTTCTAAGTAAAACTTCTTCTATTTTGCTCAGCGAAGATTTAGCACAGACCTTGGAAGTGGATGCAAAAATCAATCTCCTGGAGAGACAAAGGGCACTGCTCCAATTCCAGTCCCACTGTCACAACCATTCTGAGATGAGTAGACAAGATAGACCCCTCCCCAGCCCCTACCAGTTGGCATTGGCTCTACACATAATTGCCTTACCCTAGCTAGGACTGCTTCTGGACCATGGAACACAGCAACGGTTATGGTATTTTGTTTCCATGCTGTGTCTGTAAATATATCACAACTTTTATCTTTCCAGTTCAACTTATTTTCTTGGCTTGCATTCTTGGATGCAGCAATGCATGTGGAGAGGCCCATATTGCGAGAAACTGGAATAGATTTTGGTCAGTGGGACACTAAGTACATAAGGCTGCCTGACAGGGGCCAGGAGCCAGACCCCTTGGAGGACTCACGGACTCAGGAACAGATGTATCTTCTCTTGAGCCGTCAAACGAAGCTCCAGCCCTAGTTGATACATAGACCGATGCTTTGTGGGAAGTTCTGAAGCAGAGGCCCCAGGGAAGCTGTACACACACTTTTGACCCACAGTAAACCTGAGGTAGCAAATGTGCTACCCTAATCTGAAGTCTTCCCAACAGAGACTTTTAGAGTCCCTGCAGTGCATGGGAACCCGATTCCTGCTACTAGCCTCATCAGCTAGCGCATCCCTCTTCCGGCGGAAGCTGGTACCTTACAGTGCCTATGTTCTTCTGTATTTGTGTTGCTTTCATTGGTTGAATAAAGAAAACTGCCTTGACCTTTTGATAGGGCAGAAATCAGGTAGGCGGAGTAGACAGAAGAGAATTCTGGGAGGAAGAAGGGAGTGAGAGAGAGAGCCACCGTTGAATCACCAGAGTCAGACATACTGAATCTTTCCTGGTAAGCCACAATCTCGTGGTAAACACAGATTAATAGAAATGGGTTAGTTTAATATGTGAGAGTTGGCCAAGAAGAGGCTAGTTATAATGGGCCAGGCAGTAATTAAATGAATACAGTTTCTGTGTAATTATTTTGGGTATAAGCTAGCCGGGTGGCAGGAGCCGGGCGGCCGGGACGGCTGTCTGCCCATGCCTCTTACTACAGCTTCCCACGAGGCACAGCTATGGGAGGTATTTAAGATTGCCTCTACATTTCTTTTTTCATACTCTCAAATTTTTAAAAACGATGTGGTTGAAAGCTATCACCTTGCATCCTCAGTTTGTCCCAGAGGCACAGATACCAATCTGAAATTTTCAAGCTAAAGAATGAAGAAATGGCATATCCTTAGAGACTCCATGCTTCCCAAAGCTGTATTTTGGCTCTACATTCTCACTGCATACTGACCTGTTCAGTTAAGTGGCACCTTTAATCTGGCAGTTTAAAATATTTATAAGTATTAATTACTTTAATTGTCTTATCATCTTTGGTGAAGAACAGCATTATGTTTCAACTGCTAAATTGAGCCCAGTTATTTAAACTGGAGAATGTGCACATAGTGTTTACTAGAAAGGGGTTTTCTCCCCATATAGTCAGAAACACGTTTTTCAAGACCAAAATTGATCTTCAGAGTTCAACGTAAACTTCTAGGTCTACATTTCTGTTGACAGTAACGGACAACTCAGCTCTGATTTTATTACTGTAGCAATGGCTATGACAGAAATAGTAGCTGGGGGTTAGATGTGGCTGGGGAGCAGTTGATGTCAGTGGGAACCTTCAGTCTCTCCACTCCCTGTCGTGGGCTTTGCCATAAGAAAAAGCAACAGTTTAAGGGAAGTAATGCAAACTCTGTTTACTGCATTGTTTTCTTTTTTCTTTTTCCCACAAATTAGAAAAATATGCCTGGCAGTTTTACTGACAGTTCAATAATACGCTTAATTTTTTTTTGGAAATCTCGTTGATTTTTCTCAGTTTTTTGTTTAATAGATCAGTGCCAAAATAAAACTTGGAGGTAAACAGATTTTTAATTGAGTCTTTGTGATGTTAAGTATCTTGGAGTTGGGAAATTGTAGAATTATAAATAATTTTGGTGGTTTATTTTTCTTGAATATTTGGCACTGAGAATGATAACAACAGCTTTTGGTTGGAAGGCAAACATCTAGGAAGTTCTTTTTGTAGGCTCTCCACAACATTTGGGGAAGCATTGGAGACATTTGGTGAAAGTTTTAGCCAGAGCTTTATATTTCTCCCAACTGGTCTGAGATGTGAGTTCCTCGAGCTGAATTGAGGTCATTGGGCTGCAAACTAATAATTGCAACGTTAACTTGCCAATTGGTAAACTTGGGTCTTTTTTAATTTGTATTTTGTGTGTGTGCGTGTGTGTGTGTGCATGTGTATGTGTTGGAAGTCAGAGGATAACTTGTGGGCATTCATTCTTTCCTTTCACTATGTTCAATTCTAGGAATTGAACTTAGGTCAGCAAATTCAGGCCATCAGCCTTGGAAACAAGCATCTTTGCCTCCTGAACCATCTCACAGATCTAAACCTAGGTTTCCTGATAATTGCTGGAGGGTTGACTGTCAGTAAGCGGGTAGGAGCTGTCACATAAATCATAATAAGTCATCAAATTTGCCATTATTTCTTGAAATGCAAAAGGACTCAACAAGGGGAGATGTTAGACAAACAGATTTTCATATATAAGTTACTTTCGTTAAATCATCACCATCTATTTAACACTATCTTTGCTCCAGGCCAAGCAGTAGACTTTACGCCTCTCCTCACCAACAAGGTCCCCTGTGAGTGTTTGCTCATAATTCCAGGCCACGGCAGCCTAGAGCACTTCAGTTACTCTCCAGATGGCCTGCTAGTGCACTAAAGAAACTGTGCAACTCTTCAAAATACCTTCAAAGCCCAAGATACAGAGTTAGAAACTCAATTCAATGCTGTTTTAATGTATTTGTGATTTGAAAATTTGGTTGAAATTTATAAAATTTTGTGTAAAGGGATATAAACACTTTTTTTTCCTGGAAAAAAAAAACTTAAAGAAATAGGAATCAGTCTTAATGCTGTATTTACCACTATGGTAGATTTCAATAAAGATCCTAGTAATATATCTCATCTTGGGTACTCTTCTTGTTATATAACTCGGTCATTTCTCCATTGGAGAAATGGGACTCTATTTCCTACCTTTTGTATGTAGGTAAACTCCTGACGATGAAAGGCGCTGTAGCAGATGGTATTGGGTCTCCCACTTAACATAGCTTGTAGGGGAACTTGCTCTTGTTGCTAGGCACCAACACCAACAGGAAGCTCCAGTATCATGTGACAGTGTCTTGTGTAGACAAGGACCAAGGTAGACACCCCATAGCCACCACCTCTGCATAGGAGCTGTAAACCTTCAGGAAGCTTAAGTACCACATGTCACATTATCTGTAGCCCGTGCCACCCAGATGATAGGTGCACGAAGTAGAGACACAATCCTTGGTAGGTCTGTCCTGAATAGGGCTTCTGAATAAGATCACCAAGTGGAATGGTCTGTTTCATAGTAACAGGTAATTATTGTGCCCTTTAAAAAAATAAAACAATGGAATTTCCTAGTGGATCATATATTGGACAAATAACACAGATGTAGTGAGCCATGAAACTGAACTACAAAATCCATAATTTTTTTCATTAAAAACATAGAACTATCTCTGAATATTTGGTGGACTTGAAAGTGGGTCTTCAGTGGCCTCTTTCTTCTCAGATATACTAACAAATAAATCTTTAATATCAAGTTTTTTTTAGGAAATACAAGTTTATAGGAATAAAATTCCATGGTTTTTAGAAAGAAGAAAATATTTTTCAGATTGCTATGGTGATGAGATAGTTTCTGTTTTCTAGCTTCAAATAGTTTACAAGTTCTGTTCTGGATATTTTGGTTTTATTCCATGGGATGTTAATTTTAATCATAGTGGCACTCAGTTCGAAACTCAGTTCAAAATACCTGATCAGTCAACTAGGTTTCTATGAGGAAAAAGTGGTGGGAATGCAAATATAAAGGAACCAGTTAACATTTCATAAAATCTCTGTACTATTTATTTTTCTTATTTTTGTTTCCAAGTGCATGACAAGACGCAACTTTTAAGTTACTTTAAAAATCCTTTAGGAGAAGGATTTATTTGGTTCACAGTTCAGATGGATACAGCCCACCGTGGAGGTGACGGCATGGTGACCATGCAAACAGAATCTCTTCACTTCTGCACATCTTGGTGGAACTGACATCAGAGAATTGACAGAAAGTGGTGTGAACTATGAAAGCTCAAGGCCTGCTCACAGTGACCTACTTCCTCCAGGATGACTCCACCCACTTCCTATGGCACCACAACCTTACAAAACAGTGCCACCAACTGGGGGACTGGGTGTTAAAACACATGAGTCTGTGGGAGCCAGTCCATGTTTAAAGCTCCCTGGCCTCTGTATGTACAGTGATCCTGACCATGTTCACGTTCTTTCTAACATTGTTCACATTGCCAAGTGTAACCTTCTTGAAGGAAAATTGTGCCTTGCTTGCTCTTTGTAGATATCTCAGGTGTTCTCACAGACAAGGGAGTACCTTAGAAGTGTTTCCCAGCAGACAAGGGAGTACCTTAGAAGTTTTCCCAGCAGACAAGGGAGTACCTTAGAAGTTTTCCCAGCAGACAAGGGAGTACCTTACAAATGTTTCCCAACAGACAAGGGAGTACCTTACAAGTGTTTTCCAACAGACAAGAGAAGCTTGAAGGGAAATTTTAGCTTAAAGTGAGCCTCACTCCTGGGACTTTCTCTTCCTGATTGTTCAAGTTGGTCACAGAAATTGACCTTCAAGTATTATTTCTCAGACATCAGACAATCAGGTATTAGAATTTTTTCACATATCAACAGATAATTACTTAGCACTCATTCGATATATGAAATTATATTTAAAACAGGAGCATTTCCAAAACACCCTAAGGGATTATAAGTAAGAGAGAAGGAAAAAAGCATGCGATGGAGACTTCTTTCCACAAAAGGAATAAATGCTGGATGGATGTTTTTCAAAGCTGCAGTCAGAATATTGAGTTCTCTCTCTCGTCCTGGTCCTTTTTCTTATTTTTCCACTGAGAACGGTGGCTTGGAAAATCTGACCCAACTTAGAACGATACTGTCAAGACGCTTGCTAAGTGCTAAGCAACTTAGAACGATAATGTCAAAACGCTTGCTAAGTGCTAAGCTTATTGGTGTAATTAATGGTAAAATGTGTGATCTGAGCAGTAAACTTTTTTTTTTAATTTGAAACATCTATCAAACATGGCAACTTAAGACATACTTTTTTAAAGTTGTATCCTAGCCGGGCAGTGGTGGCGCACGCCTTTAATCCCAGCACTCGGGAGGCAGAGGCAGGCGGATCTCTGTGAGTTTGAGGCCAGCCTGGTCTACAAGAGCTAGTTCCAGGACAGGCTCCAAAGCCACAGAGAAACCCTGTCTCAAAAAAAACCAAAAAAAGAAAAAAAAAAAAACAAATAAAGTTGTATCCTAAAGGATTCAAAGATCTGTCTTTGTATGGCAATTTGAGTTGGGTTCACAAGGCACAATTCAATGAAGAATGGAAGAGGAGAGACAGCTTTGTCATATGCAAAGTGAATGCATATTATTTTTCTTCACTTAATTCACACAAATGCCCAATTAGATCAATTTTACTGTTCATTTTTTTATAAAAAGGAACTCAAGTTTCAAAGTTCAATAACTAAGCCAAATCCAGTGGCTGCAACTACTTAGATTTCTCAGAGGAATTTAAGAGTCTCTGTCTCCAAGTGCTTGCCTCTTAGACCACAACTCTCAAAAGGCACGTGTACTTATATATAGGGTGACTGTGGAAAAACGCGGTAGCCGGAAAAGTCAGAGGATGGCTTTTACTCTGCCACTGCCAGACGATCATTTTCCTCATCTTGTCTGTGTGCCACCTCAAACGTCTCCTTACGCAGAGGACAAGAAATTATCTGTCATGGGTTCAGAGATGCAGTGTCATGCCAAGTGCTCAGTTAATTACAGCTGTTATTATTTCACAATATAAAAGATTTAGCTTTTCAATCTGTTCCTAATGACTTGTGGGAGGAGAAAATGGAGAACAAAGTTATTTATGGTTTAGTTCTCGTGGTAAACTGCAAGAGTTTGCTAAAACAACTATGAGTTAAAAATTTGTCCTTTTAATTTTTTCTTCAAGTTACCTGATGACTATGAATTGTTTATTCCTTCCCCTTTTTATTAGTTTTCTCTGGCTTCTTTGTCTGGGTCTGTCAATAATTGTCAATTGTGCCTGATCAGCCTCCTTGTCAGGGGCTGTCAATAAGTGCCAATTATGCCTGGTCAGGTCTGCTTGGTTGGTATAGCTAAGCTGTAAAGAACAGGAACAGATGTCAGAAATGCATTTGTTTTCTTTTCCTTGCCAAATGCCAGGCAAAGAACGACGACACTGTTCTGCTTGCCTGCCCGTTTTACTGGTGAGTATTACAAAATGGTTCACACAACATCTGCTTTTGTAAAGGCCTGCTAGCGTGGCCCACGTATGTCCAGATGTTACTGAACACAAAACACAAATGTCTGTGGGACTGAAAGGGAACAAGCTCTGCTGGCATTGCCAACTCCTGTCCTGTTTTGCTCTACGATCTGGGGAAATGCATAGGGATGATGGGATGGATTGGAATGAAAGGTCCAATTTCCTTTTGCAAAAGACATCACTCCCCAAAGAGATTGCTATTTTAATAGTATACCAAGCCCCATAGCTGTATTCTCTGCATTACGATGACAAAGATCCACTGAGGAAACTTATTTTTTGCACAACAATGTCAAAAACAAGACTTCAGAGAACAAAGTAAGACTTTGGTTTTCTCCTCATGATAGCTGTAGAACTTTATTTGATTAACTTGTGAATATAAAGATGTCCTTATGGTTACTATCTTCTTTGTCCAGCACCATCCTCCCTAAAACTCTAGATGAGACTGTCTATCATTGCCCCCACTCACGTGCTCTTTGCCTTAGGTCAGACTCTTAATCTTCTCTTTGCATGTAACTGCCTTTTTTTTTTTGAAAAAATAAATTATGTGGTTTTACTCCTAGGTGAGCTCAGTGGGTACAGTGGAGAGTTCAAGTCAGACCTTGTACTATGAGGAAAAGATGAAGAAGGCCATCCTTCTTGAGCCAATGTCATCATGAAGCACACAGAAGACCAAGGCTTCCTTCAGTAGCAAGTGTAATTCTAAATGCAACTTAAGGATTTGGAGTTAAATGCTCACACATCTGTAGAAATGTCCTAGTTTCATCCAGGTTTCAAACCTAAAAATAGAATAGATATAAATTAACTTCTTGAAGTCTGAAAATAAATTTTGTCATCCTTGAATGGAAGCAAGCTTGATGGTTTGACATTGAACTTCATCCATTCTCCTTTCCGGTAGTAAAATTCATACTGACCCAGTGATAGAAAGTACACATTGGCAGATACTAGGGGAGAACAGCAAATACAGTTTGTATGACAGTCACTAAACATTTTATTGTAAAGCTAGAGTCACCAAGTTTCGCCTGCACAGGGCCAGATATTCGCTATTTTCAGCACTGTGGGACATATGGTCTCTGTCACAACTGCTTAGATCTGAAAGAAGTCATCAGCTGTACATAGATGAATGAGCAGGGTTGTGTGGATCAGGATAAAGGTTCAATAATAGAATAGGTCCAGGATAGATGGAACCCACAGGTCATGGTTTACTCAGCCCTGTTATAGAGAGAAAACATTTCTATTTTATTGTGGGCCAATAAAGATTATCTTTCTCTGGACATTTTACTTTACAATTATAATTTTCACTTTTCTCTGTTTTTCTTTGATCTAGTTTCCTTATAAAAAGTATCAAAATGGCCTAGATATGAACTCTCCCTTCAAGAGGAGAAATAGTATGTTTTGATATTGGCTACTATAGAAATGTGGAGGGGATAAGCGCAGAACCACCTTCCTGGAAGAGACAGCGCTGTAATGATTTAGATAGAAGGAAGTTTATAAGCAAAAGGATGTATACCTGAGAAAAGCATGGATTGGTTAGGAAAACAAAGCTTGTTCTAATGCTGGGCTTGGTGGTACACACCTTTGATCCCAACACTGAGGAGGAAGCAGGAGGACCTCAGTGAGTTCAAGGCCAGCCTGTTCTATATATGATGTTCTAGGACAACCAGAGTTACATAGAGAGACACTGTCTCAAAAAACAAACAACCTAAAACCAATCAAACAACAATGAAATGAAGTTAATTCCATAAAAGTCTTATAAAAGGTGAAAGTAGGTTGCTATGGTGAAATAAGACTAGAATAATATGCAAAATTAGGTTATAAAAGTCCTTGCACAGCATGGTAGGGTATTTGAGGTTTTACCAATAGTTTGTTGGATTGACATGGAGAAGAAAGGAATTAAGTCGTGTCTGAGAGCCCCTTCAGGGCCCAGCATAAGTCTGCTGGCTCATAGTTCTACCATAACACGATATTATTCAGTCTCTTTTTGCTTTAATTCCCCCTTCTTAAAGGTGGATGAAGATACCTGATGCTTATGTTGTTGAAGGGATTAAATAACCAATATATGTAAACCTTGGAAGAGGACTCACGATATGTTAAGATGATTAGTAACCATTTAATTAAGTAACCAAATATTAATGTTAAGATAATTGGTAACCATAAAAATGAAAAAGAATATTCCATCAGAAGCTATCTAGAACAAAACAGAGCACACAGTCACCCTCCAGATGAAGTACATTTACTTCACCATAGTTTCCTCAACTGTCAGCAAGCACTTATCCCGTTTTAGTTAATAAAATCTTTCCTCTCTAGAATTTGAGATGGAGAAACTCTTTACTTAGTTTTTAAAAATTACTTAGTGGATCCTAACTGTGTCACAGGAAAGGTCTCAAGTTCTGGTGAAATGTGTCAGGGGAGTAAGGAAGAAAACCCTGATCTAGAAATAACCTCCAGCAGAAAATTAGATGGAAAAGCACATAAATGTGCAATGTCTGGCGGTGGTGAACACAGTGGAGAGTGAGGGCAGAACGTGCCAGTGTGTTATTGTCAGATTAGACATGGGTATATGGAAATATTTGAATAAATGACATTTGAGAAGAGATCTAAATGAAGTAGGAGAATATATATATGCAAATTTCTGGACAGAAACATGCTTGGCAAGTTTAAAAAATATGATTTAAGTATAGTGAACCAAAAGAACAGTGGAAATCCGGACAAAGGATAGTAAGGGTCCAAGTGAGACCTGGAGATTGATTATCAAGAACCAGGTCTACACCTGAACCCAAGAGAGCCTAGAATTCCTTAATTTATAATAGCTAAGTATTAGCAAATGTACTCCCTCTGGTGTGCAGATGGAAAAATAACCAGATTCAGCTGAATGTTTGGTAAAATCTGGTTGGGTTTGTTTTGAGGAGTTTTCTCCACTCTTGAAACAAACTAAATCTTTCTTCTCTCATTCTGTGTGGAGTTGCTGAAGCCTTGCAGTGATTGCTGGTGAGGATGAGTCTGAGCACAGAGAAGACATTCTAGGGATGACGAAGTGAAAGGTGAAAGTAACTTGAGATGCAGCGAACTCCACGTCCTGCTGAATTAGCCAGTTCTGTCTTCCTACTCCTGTAATGGACAGCAGAATTTTCCGCACAAGATGACGACTAAATGGAGCTTTTGAAAAATAATATTTATTCATTCTTTGACAATTTCATACGTACATAAAATGTATCTTTGTCCTATCCAGCATCACCTGCCTCCCACTTCTCTCAGACCAACAATCCCTATCTTAGTTAGGGTTCCCACCGCTGTGACAAAACACCATGACCAAAAGCAAGTTGGGGAGGAAAGGATTTATTTGGCTTGCACTTCATATGGCTCTTCATCGTTGAAGGAAGGAACTGAAACAGGTCCGAAACCTGAAGGCAGGAGCTGGTGCAGAGGCCAAACTGCTTACTGACTTGCTTCCCATGACTTGCTCAGCCAGCTTTGTTACAGAACTCAGAACCATCAGTCCAGGCATGGCACCACCCACAATAGGCTGGGCCCTCCCCCTGCATCAATCAGTAATTAAGAAAATGTCTTACAGGCTTGCCCATAACCCAATCTTATTTTTTTTTCAAGACAGGGTTTCTCTGTAGTTTTGGAGCCTGTCCTGGAACTAGCTCTTGTAAATCAGGCTGGCCTTGAACTCACAGAGATCTGCCTGCCTCTGCCTCCTAAGTGCTGGTACTAATGGCATGTGCCACCACCGCCTGGCCCATAACCCAATCTTATGGAGGCATTTTCTTCATTGAGGCTTTCTCCTCTCAGGTGACTTTATCTTGTGTCAAGTTGACATAAAGTTATCCACTACACCCCCATTAATGTATGTATGCATATATGTATGTATGTATAAATGTATGTATGTATGTAT
>PVIU01011605.1:0-63996 GCA_004026605.1 Ondatra zibethicus
TGTGTGTGTGTGTGTGTGATGTGGTGGGAGGACTTGTCTCAGTGCTTTGGATTTCTCTTGAAATTCCCTTTTGGACTTGCAGTCACTAGATATCTGGGGGCATGTACTCTTAGTAATGCTTGCTTTTAGCTGAAATTTAGTGAGTTAGCTTTCTCTGAGCACACCTAGATGAACCATTGGGAAGGTGATCCAGATTGCCCTGTGAATGGGGCACTGGTTAGGAAGAATTAGATGAACGGCAAGCTACCAACAACTGATGGTTGGACAGGGAAAGATGAAGTAAGAGAGGCAGGCCCTTGATGCTCCATGAAGGAGTGGGCTGGGATTATCATAACAGAACCCATCATAGGAACGATGGGCAGAGTCAGGTGGGGCCTGTGGCCTGTGGCATGGTGATTTGGCCTCCTGTTTCCTCGTTTGCAGAAGAAGAACAAGGCAGTGGGAAGTTGAGAAAAAGTGGCTTGGCAGGAAACCTCATGCAACACTTGAACCACAGAGGAGACCTTGGCTCACCAATTGAGGCAGATCCGGTCACTGAGATTTCCGGGGTCTGCAATTTTCCTGTCTATCCAGGTTCTCCACCCAAGGCCGAGTTCAGTCAAGATCCCTCTGATTGTAATAATGGTGCAAAAGGGTATAGAGAGGGTCTGGAATTGGACAGCTAGTCTCCAGCAGCTGAGCACAGAGTTTACTCTAGTGGGGCACCTCTGCACATATTCTACTTGGGAAGTGAACCATTTTGGTTGGGTCCAGACCTCATGCCATCTGATGGCCTCCAAATTCAAGTGATAAAGAGGGCTAGGCAAGCTACCAGTGTTCCTTGGGTTCCAGTTGCACAGTGATGTGAAAGAAAAAAGTAATTTTCACCCGAGAAAAGACAAATGGTGGCTGCTTATCTCCTGCCGCCATCTGTCTGGAAGGAAGTGGGTTTTGTTTCTCGTTGTCCTTTGGTACTTGAGGAAAGGGTTCTGTGAGGTATGTCTGATTGCAAAGTTTCAGCAGATAAATAGGGATGTTTTGCTCTCTGCTGGACAGGGAGGGGTAGTTTGTATCTTGATCAAGATGGTAAACCCCGGACTGCCACGGCCTTCACCTTGTTCAAAGCTCAGTGACTCGCTTAAGAATCCGAGCATCTGTTTCTCATCCTCACACACTTTTGAATATTTGTCCAGCCATCTTTTTAAAAGAAAGATCTTTGAAGATTCTTTTACTAAAGAATTAAAGAACATTCTGACATAGGCCTACTAAGCTTGTGGTAGGTTTTCACTTTTGCTTGAGACACTAAGGCAGTATAACTCATGTGTTACTCATAGCAACCTTGTGAGAGACGGAATTCTGATGTCCGTTTTGCTAATGAGGAGACCAAAGGGGTCAAGAAATTTGAACAACTGCCAACTAGTCTGGCAAGTGCAGAGTGAGGGCCAGATTCATGCTCCTCACGGGTGGAAGAGACTGTCTAACGTGTGCAGTGCAAGGAAGCATTTCCAGTTGACTGGGCAGGGTCAAGCTTCCATCCCTCCCCTTGCTTGCTTCTCTAGCCTTTTTCTGTCTTCTCCCTTCAGTGCCTCTGCTGCTCAGGGCACCATGCAGGTGCCAATGAACTTGTCTCTGGGGTCTTCACTTCTGCCCAGGACTCCATCCAAGATGCCTCAGGGCCTGAAGTCCTGGTGAGTCTTTCCTGGTGTAAGCAATCTTCCAGACAAGGATAATTTCCTGCACATGGAACAAGAAAATTGGCATTTCAATTTCCCTAAATTCTTGGGGTTTTTTCCGCTCTCCCCCAGGATGAGTAACCTTCCTTCCAGTCTTCTCTATGATCCAAAGCATTGCTGGCTTGGCCACTCTCCATTGGAGCACCTCCCACACGCCAACAGCATACATGCAGCCCACCATCAGTCTGGTGGGAATCCTGACAGCTATCTACAGCCTGATTGGAAAAGGACAGCTCAGTACAGTTTACCTGGAACATAGACATACAGTTAGACAGGGTTACACATTGTCAATGGTATGTAAGGTAAGCATGTTGCTCAGTCTCACCCCACTATCCAAACATGGCTTTGGACTAGAGACTCTTATAAATGAGCATTTCCTGGCTGAAGTTCCAAGTGCTAGACTGACTTATGTATTCTTTGTGGGGCGCCTGTCACACTCAGGTAGAACATGTTGTTTGGGATTTTTGCATCCGGAGGCATTTGTGCGCAATGATCTGAACTAGGAAGGCTGATAGTCTGCCATTACATGGTTGCCCCTAGTCTGCCATTACATGGTTGCCGGGGGCACCTTCCAGGAACAAACCAGCTGCTGACTCCATCTGTGTGTCCTCATACCTGGCATAGCCCTGGGACAGCAGTATCCAGCCTGTCACTGACTCCAGGGGAGACATCTATACTACAACCTCATCTGTTTAGGACCTTCAAGACTCACTGAACTTGGTAGGTATCTGAACACTCTGATTCTCCGCTGCAGAATATGGTTGCATTTTGTTACTGCGACACTTCCTGCTGTACATGGGTAAATTTCTTAGGCATTGAAGAGAAACAGTGGGAGAAATCCAGAAGCAGGTGCCGCTCATGGTTCCAAACAATGGGATTGCTAAAGGGCCCTCCTTGACTTCTTGTGGTAATTTCCTAACAGGACAGATGGGATTTTGGAAGAGGTCATCGCTCTAGGCCCAGATAGCCTGTCTGTTGTCGGAACTTCCTGGCTAGTGAACTGTGTTCTGGCCTTGGCTCCACAGTTAAGCCTTGAGAGCTCTGTTGGTCCAGGTGTTCAATGGATCTGAGAGACAAACCTTGGTCATCAGATCCAAGGATGTCTGAGGGCACATGGAATTAACTTGCTTTGCTTTGAGTAGAGGGATTGGTCCCCACATGACTTCCTGACCCATCTCAGTGCCCTTGGTGTACGAAACACAAGGAATGCTTTTGGAGACTCTCTGTTCCTATAATCATGGGGCATATGCAGATGAAACTCTGTCTGCTTTGGGTGGTTCTGAGGGACTGGATTGCCACAAATTCTAGTTCCCACTGTTGGTTCAAGCTCTTCTTAAACCTGTGTGAGAGTCCTCCTGTAAGTGGCAAAGTAGCTAGAGCTTCAGAGATGCCCAACAGATGTCTAGCTCCAAGTTAGTCCCAAGTACGTGCCCACGGCTTCTCATCAATAGAGCATGCGTTTTGGTGAGTACCCCAGGCCCCAGAATGGAGCCATGCAGCTTTGTGGCTGACTTCAGCACCTTGCTCTTCTTCACCACAGTGCCCTCAGTGTTATTGCGGAGGAAGGTATATGGCCTCATCCAGTTCTAAAGTCTCAGAGGGCAGCCATTAGACCAATTTGTTCCGGAACTTGGCATAGTGGTTTTCACACAGTGACCTATAGAATTCTTTTGTTTGGTCGGTTGATTTTGCAGTTTAAAAGTATTTCGGAGCACCACACAATTATGTATTAATTAAAGTATTTCAGAGCACCACACAATTATGTGTCCTCATTTTCTGATCTGCAAACAGATACCTTATGTGGAAATTAAAAAATCAGATTAGGTATGTACAAAATGCAATAATTGTGCATGCCATTTAATTTATCAGATGCAATTTGCTGGAACATAGTCTAAGGATTTAGAATCAGAAGTCAACTACTTATACAACTAAAGAGAGCAAGGACTCAAGCCTGTCTAGGAGGATAGGGTTTTTAAAAGGAAAATTGGAAAATGACTGTATTAAGATAAAGACTGGGGGAGAAATAAAGATTGGGTCTGAGAGAAGAATGTCTATGTCTTACCAAAACCATTAAATAAGAAGGTTGAGCTGGTATTATTTTCTGAAATAAAAACTTACCCTGGCTTGGGGAGTTTTGTGACAGCAGAGGTTTGGACACAGGTGAGTTTGACACTTGGAAAAGTTACTGCACTTCTCCAAATTCACTCTTCATTGCGAAAGAGACACCTGACCAGCCCCGACCCAAGGCTGACTCACGGACTGAAGAAAGTCTTTTTGCAAGGTGGTATCTGGCGTGTTGTCAGTGCCCCAAACCACCTTACTTCTTCTTTTTCCACATGCTTCCCACATATAATGTCACAGATATACATTCCCTTTCTAAAACATAGGGAAGAGAGCACAGGCAGGAAACACTGGACCAAAGCAAGACCTAGGACCGGATGGGCAAACTCCAAACTCTGCATCTCCCTGTCTGATGTCAAATGCTCTTCAGATCCCCAACTCCTTTCACCCTTGTTGACGGCAACACACTTCTTTCTCTTGGGCTGTTAGCAGTTAGCAGCTCTCTCTGGCAGGTATCCCACTGCCCTGGCACTCCAACATCTTGGGGTCTCCAAGGCAACCCAGGCTTCAACTTCACAGCTTCATGAAATGGCCTCTCTGGGCTTCTGTTCAGGGACACCACTGACACACGCTTGCCTCAGTGGCTTTCCTTAGGCACAGAAACAATTCCATGACCCCTTTCTTCTGTTCTTGACTCTACAGCCAGAACCATGTGGGCAAAGCTGCCAAGTTCTGCTGCTTGCTGAAACTGGAATTACATCTTCACCACCTTTCTGTTTTTGATAATTTCCTTCACTGTCTAAATATGGCTGCTCTAGAAACTCTCTCAGTAGACCAGACTGGCCTTGAACTCACAGAGATCTACCAGCCTCTGCCTCCTGAGTGCTGGGATTAAAAGTGTGCACCACCACCTGGCTCTAAATTGTTATTCATTGTCTTTTCACAAGTTGGGAATTTAGCTGGGTGGGATCTTGTCTTGAGGTCACCACTTCTTTCCTTCCATTTCTTAATCTGTTTATCTCCTTGAACACAGGATTTAGCTTTTATTCCACTTTCTGGTGCCCTTTTTTCTCAATCTGTGATTATATATATGTATTTTCCCCCCTTTCTTTTGGTTTTTCGAGACAGGGTTTCTTTGTGTAACAGCCCTGGTTGTCCTGGAACTATGTAGACCAGATTGGTCTTAAACTCACAGAGATCCGCTTGCTTCTACCTCCCGAATATTGGGATTAAAGGCGTGTGCCACCACTGCCAGGCGCATTTTATATTTTTATTTGCTCAGCTTGTTCCTTTTCATTATAAATCTTCATCAGTATTACCACTAATAAACACATGAAAGAGTCTATACTAGGCTGTTTTGAGATTTCCTCTGCCAACAGAATTAACCTAAAACTCCTCACTTTAGCCTCAGGCAGACAAGGGGAAAAAGCAGACAGGTTCTTCACCAAAGTATCACAGGAGTGATCTCTAGGCAACACACTAAAATTCTTCCCCTCCGAACCCTCTTGAGCCAACCCCCATAGCTCAAATCCCTCTCAGCTCCAGTGTCCTCCACGCTTCTACTCGTATGGCCCAGTAAGTAGCACTTGAAGGGTTCAACTGGTACCGAATGTTTGGTTGGGGGCTTCACCCCAGCCCCTGGCATCCGTTTTGGAATGTTGGGTGGAAAGCTTCATCTCAAGCCCCCTCCCCTGGGAGTCGCCTCAGTCCAAACTCCACCTCTGAGAAAGCCCGCCAAACAGTGACCCCTCCCCAGAGAGGGGCAAGACCACTCCCATAGGCTATTTAAACTGCCCCCAGAGAACAAACACAGGTCTTTCCAGCCCCCCCTACCCCGTGTTGTCCTGGAGGGCCATCCAGGAGCACTGGCATCCATAAAATCTGGGCTTTTTCTAATTCGGTTTAATTTGGTCTGATTTGGATTATTGTGTAGGCAGAGAGGCTTGTCGGCTGAAAAAAACTTAACACCAAAGTTCAAATTCCTCCAAACAAAAACATGGCCAGTCCAATCACAACAGTACCCCAGTCCTTGGTACCAACTTCTGTCTTAGTTATGGTTTCTTTGCTGTGAAGAGACATCATGACCACAGCAACTCTTATAAAGTAAATAGTTAATTGGGGTGGCTTGTTTATAGTTCAGAGGTTCAGTCCATTATCATCATGGTGGGACGTGGAGCTGTGCAGACAGACATGGTGCTGGAAAAGTAACTGAGAGTCCTACATCTTCCTGGCGACAGAAAGTGATCTCCCTCCTCACTTCTTAACAACTGGGGATTCTTGTAGATTTATACAAAAATTAAGGAGGTACCTCAGACAGTTTCCACAAACCTGTGCTTGGTTTCTTGTGTCATTTAACGTATATTACTGTTACACCCAGATCTTCGAAGTCCCCCCAAAACCAACAAGAAGGCCGAGTCCCGTATGTAAAAGCAAAGAGCCTTTATTTTATACAAGTTTACAAACTCGGTCTCTCTGCATGTCCAATGTATTAAAATAAACAGAAAGCCCTGAGCTCAGTTAGAGTTGGGTTTTTATAGTGGTAAAGGTGGGGGTGAGGGGTTTCTGAGCTTCAGGACTCCTGATTGGCTGACATTTGTCTAGGGGTGTCCTGGTGTGTGTACTGTCAGGTGATCTTATGTACAACGGTTGGAACGTTAGGCATTTCCTTTGGATGGTCTGTTCTTGGGTGATCCTCGGGTAATCTCAGTTTGTGGTTCTTCCTGAAACCAGGTATTGCTTCAGGGTAAACTACTGAGACTCAGGCCTCCATTAAACATATTGGTGGCTGAGTCCTACTCTGGCAGGTGATAATGGTTGGAAGTAAAGAAGTTCCTTTGGGTGGTCTGTTTCTATTTAGCTTATCATGGCTGGCTCCTACAATTACATTTGTTAAAACTGGTCGATCACCACTAACACATTATTTATTTTTTTCATCCAGATTTTCTTAGCTTTCAGCTGAAGCCTCTGCCCTCCCAGGATTACAAATTCATTTTGATTGTTTTTAATGTCAACATCATTTTTTTTTGTTGCAATAAACATTCTGCAAGTGCCTCTTCCTGTCCTTCGCTTTCCTGCAGTGAGACTTGCTGCCTTGGCCTTTGATAGGATGTGAGGGTGGGGGTGGGGGTGTGCGAGGTTTCAGACAGGCACCACGGTGAGAAGTGAGTAAACCTGGGCAGCGACTGTTGAAACGAAGCCCCAGATTTGAAGTTATTCTTGAGCATTGTCCTTTAGTCGTTTCAAAATCAATCAAGGAGATTTCTTTCTCACCTAGAGCCTTATGGAAACCTTGTCTAGTGTTGCTCACTAGTACTTGCTTCTTCCCATAATTCACGTGTGTGTTGAGGGGTAAGTGCCCTTATGTTGATTAGTACTTAGAGTTCTACAGGATTGTGATTGTAGGTGGCCACTTAGCATTCAGAGGGTGCTGGAAGTCACAGTTTGTCATTGACTTAGCACTTCTGGGCTTACACCGCGCTTTGGGCTGAAGTAGCTCTGCTGTCGCATTTCCATTCCTATCATCCTTTGTGCTGGGTATTTAGTCTACTGCCTGTTAGGGGAACAGTTCTGGCAGGGTTTTTTGTACAGTACAAGTCAAGCTGACCCACTTACCACAGCTTTGGAAGTCAGCAGAGTCAATGGAACAGTAGCCATCGGCCCTTGATGAAAATGCTTGGGAACCACCATCATTTTGACTTGGCCAACACCAGAAGCCTTCACAGTTGAAAAAAAGTAAGCTAAACTCTAGAAATCAGAAGGCTTTGACTTCTCACACCGCCTAACATAGCACTGGGCATGCAGAAATGCAGCTCCTATCCCTCCAGAAGCCAGTCTGAGGAAACCACTTGCCCCACCCCAGCCAAGAAGACAGAAAAGGTGTTCCTCTTGGCATTTCTGGGCTGTCTTGTGGTTACCACCCAGTTTTCCTTATGCTTGCCCACACAGTGTTGAGGATATATATTTGGCCGTTTGTCACCCCACCCCCCATTAGATGGAGGACTCCTATATGGTGTGGGTCTAGCAGTGTCTGACAAATGGCCAGGCTCAGTGACCTTCTACAGTACCTCCCACAGTACTCTCCAAGTCTATGCTCCAGAGTTCCCAAATTTGCCTGTCATGAAGCAGCCCCCATGAGCACTACAAAAAAGTCAAGTAATGTCACCTGCCTAGAAAAATCCTCCACCCTTCTCCAATGTCTTTTGAGTACATTCTCATGGAGACAGTTCTCACTCAGGTCTCACGACAATTGGTCTCTCTGTAGCAGAGTCTCACCTAGCTGTCACTCGATCCCATCTTCCTCCTTTGTTTTCTTGGCAGAACTCATAACTCTCTGAGATGGTCCAGCTCCTTATTTCTCCGCTTGGGTGATCTTTTACTTTCCCTGAGAGACAAGCTCTAGGAGAGCAGGGACCTTATGTGCTTTGTTGACAGCCATTGTCAATAGCAGCATCTTGCATTAGTGGCTGACTCTGCAGAATGGGTGTGTTCAATGAGTGTTGATTTCCTTGAATGGAGTCACTATGCCTGGCGGAAGGCAGGGACAGCTGACACCGAGCACAGGACAGATGCTGTTGGTAGTGCTGGGGAGTGTGGGAGACAGTCAGCAGGTGACTCACCGTGGAAGGGCTTGCAGGCCTCAGCATTCATTGTGAACTCCCCACTTCTCCAAGTCTTTTCAGAACATTATTATTTTCAGAATAATGCTTGATCAATGGCAGACAGCGTAGAGGACAGTGGTCCCATAAGACCATGATGGAGCTAAAAACTCATTCTTTAAAGATGAGTAATGTGTGTAAGGCACAAGGCCTCACTTGTGTGTGCTTCTGGTGATGCTGGGATAAGCTGCCTGTCGTATAAAAGTATAACACACCTAACTATATAGTGCACATAATACTTGGTCATTTAACAAATGACTATGTTACTGGTTTATGTATTTATTATTACGCAGTATTTTAAACTGTGTTCCTCCTATTTATAAAAATTGTTTACTGAGGGGCTGGAGAGGTGGCTCTGTGGTTGTTCTTCCAGAAGTTTGACTCCCAGCATCCACACGGCAGCTCACAACCTTCTGTGGTTCCAGGTACAGAAGCTCTCTTCTAGTGTTCAACAGCACCAGACACACACATGCAAGAAAGACACTCATACACATAAACAATTGGAAAGAGATAAACACCCCTTTTGATGGAAAGCAGCACAGTTTTACCAGCAAGAACTGCACACATTTCATGTTGGGGAAGCTTCTCAACTGCAGGACGAGGCCACATCGATTGACTGGAATGTGCCGCCTTGCTCTGTGTCATCATGTTATAGAAATAATCCGCCTTCCCCATGAGAAATCACTTCACACACCTAGAGTTTAATACATGAAAAGCTTTTTACTTAAAAACAAAACAAAACAACTCACAGTCGATTGGAAGAGCCAAGCCCTGAATAGAAGATATTACTAACTTATGTTCACCTGAGGTTTATGCTTTTTAAAAGCATAATTTCTTTATTCTTTGAGTATTTTACATCATGCACCCCAACCCCACTCACCTCCCAGCCCCCACATATTCTCTCCTCATTCCTGCAGCACTCCCTAAAAGAAAATTTAAAAGAAGTCAAAACAAAGCAAGTGAGCAAACAAACAAACAAACCCTTTTTGCCTCTCCACCCCTCTCGTCTCCAGTGCCTCTTTATCCATCCTGTGGCATTGGGAGCAATGTGTCACACAGTACACCCTTTTGTCTAATTAGTGTTACTAGCAAATGTTCATTGCAGTGAGTCACTGGTCTGGTTCAAGGCCTCTGGTTTCTGGTACACCTGAGGCTCAGGCATTTTACATGTGCTGACATCTGTAAGTCTCCATTAGGCCCCAGCCCCAGGTCACACTTTGGACATTTTGAACAGACACAGGAGACTGGCCACTTGCACAGGTGAGAAATTTGCACAGCAAAGCTGTTGCCAGAATTCTTCTGTAAGCCCCCTGGTGTTGCTCTTTTTGGATAGTTGTTATGCAGGTCCATCTTGCCCCCGGGGCAGAATTATACTTTTCCTGAGAAGAGAGCAGGGAACTTAATGACAGAACAGGACCTGATGGTAGCTGTGACTCTGTGGGTGCCTGCTGTGCTATCTGTGAGCGGTGTGCTCTTTGGGGTTGGGTCTAATGGATGGTCAATCCGGTGAACAAACATTTACATCCTAGCATCGTAAATTTTGCTTAAGTGTAACAAGCCTGGTGGGAAGACTATTTACCTTTGGGGCATTTTGGAAGCAGCACTCCTTCAACTAAATTCTATGCTGTGTGATTTAATGTCTCCTAAGCAAATCTATTATACAATTCTATTAATTTGAGTTTCTTCTATATCAAACACACTCTATAATGTTTATATAATAGCAAATCATCCAATGCTGTTAAGTGACCTCAAACCTCAATGTGTTTCCTCCTGGTGATTTGCCCTTTTCTATATTATGAAGAGACTTGGGAGCTAAATATTGTGCTTGGAGTTGTTTATGGTTGTATATGATCATAATTACTTTGCAAAGCTCGGACACTGGTGCCCCAGCAGCACAGCATTGCGTCTCACCAGGGAGTGTGGGAGGCCAGAGAGTGGTGAGTGAGAGAGTATTTAGAGAAACACAGGAAGAGAAAGAGGGGAAAAGAGGGCTGCCATTTGAGGAGGAGGGGGAGGAAGAAAGAGAGACACATACAGAGAGACAGAGAGAGAAAAGAGGGGAGAGGAAGAGACACTGAGGTGGGCTGCCCTAGGTTATGTGCCATGTGGGTCTGCACCCTGCTCTATCTGTTAGTGCTGTCCTGTTCTCTGAGCCTTGCTGTAAGGTCTACACCTGCAGCTTTCAGTTGTGAAGACAAACACTGGAGAATGTGCAATCGAAGAGGGGAAATCTGTAAGGGGTCCGTGGGACTCTCCTGGGACCCATGTCTCTGTCTCTTGAGGGGTTATCTCTAATAGGGCCAGGAAGCCAACCTGGTCTTGAGACAAACATGAGCTTAAGAAATTTGAGCAGCAGTTACATCATTCCTACTATTGTCTTGGCAATTGAAATGTCAAAATTCATAACACAGCGCTTTCTAAAATACACATTTTAGGCAACTCTGGGAGGCAGGATGAGCAGGACTCTGAGGATGGGTTCTGGGGTTGTGTAAGATTGCCTCACTGGGCTGCTCACCGCAGAGGCCTCTTCCCAGTAAGGTCTTGACAAACAGGACAAAATTACAGTCATTTATTTATGCAGTGTATCAAACTTAGTGTTAGCATCTGAGCCTGAACCAGGTTCTGCCACTTCCCCTGGGCAAACCAACTAAAAGGGTCAAGTTGATACTGGAAAGCAGCAAGCGGAGATTTGCTCAATGTGGCCACGCAAAGAGGGATAAGGGGCCCCAGCAAACTCCCGGGTCCATGTTCTGGGCTCTGAAGTGAGATCGACATTTATATAAAGGGAGGAGGATGTGCCTATCTCAGCGGCACAGGTCTCAATGTGGTCCCTCCTGGGGTTTCAGTCTCATTCTGTAAGGCAGTATGACAAGTTGTCAGAAATCTTTCCTAGACACAAAGTCCCCCTGTGGCGGGGACAGTTTCCTTTTCCAAGCATGGGATTCTTGGGAAATCTCCCATTTTGGGGTGCATCGTTTCAGTAGTGCAACAGTCTGGCTGAGAGACACAAGTGTCTCTTTGTGTCATTGCTGTTAGGCTCATTACAACAGGGGTTTCGTGCTGTGCCTTCTCTAACTAGGGACATTTTATGTTCTGACCAAATAGGTGGTTTTGAGAGGCACCTGGCAGGCTCTGCCGAGCTCTCAGCTAGACTATGGTGCTGTTGGCACTGCCTCCTCACGGGCCTGGGTCTCCTTCTCCCTCTAGTCTATCCCATAAACATTGGACTGATGTGTCCAAAGCACAAATGTGACGCTAGAATTTCCCTTCCTGCATCCGCTGCTGTGTCTGCCCTTTGCTCCCCCACCTGAAGAGCGAGCCCCTTGGCTCCCTGCCTGTCCTTTTTGTCTCTGTAACCCTGAAGAGCGAGCCCCTTGGCTCCCTGCCTGTCTTTTTTGCCTCTGTAACCCTGAAGAGCGAGCCCCTTGGCTCCCTGCCTGTCCTTTTTGCCTCTGTAACCCAGAAGAGCGAGCCCCTTGGCTCCCTGCCTGTCCTTTTTGTCTCTGTAACCCTGAAGAGCGAGCCCCTTGGCTCCCTGCCTGTCCTTTTTGTCTCTGTAACCCTGAAGAGCGAGCCCCTTGGCTCCCTGCTTGTCCTTTTTGCCTCTGTAACTTTCACCTCTGCTCTTATGTCCATGCTCCTCACTCCCACACAGCCGTGCACCCGCCACACCCAGGCCTTTTTCTGAAGCATTTTTGTGTCTGTCATGAGATGTCTGCAGTCTCAGCTTCTAGACATTTCAATTCTCACTCTTCCTAGCTAGGCTTGGTGGCTTACATGTATAAATCCCAGTGCTTAGGAAGCTAAGGCAGGAGGACCACACCAAGCTTGAGGCTAGCCTGGGTTACATAACAAGATACCTTTTTTTTTTTTTTTAAGAAAGAAGGTAGGAAAAAGAAAAAGAAAAAAATGAAAACAGTCCTCAGATACATTCTAGCGCACTTCATCAGCTAAAACCGACTGTCTCAGGTTGCAATTCAGAATTTTAAGGATAGTGGTAGATATATCAGCAAATTCTGATATTGGAGAAAAGCCACCTCCCTTCTGGGTAGACAGCTCTACAGAGTCCAGCCTCAAGGTCCCACCTAGTGTCACCTTGACTTTTCCCTTTTCATATTAGAATGACCCAAGGACCTGCCTGGTCTTCCCTGCAGGCCTTGTGGCTCCTGGCCAAGCTTCACTCAGTGCAGTGGTTCCCTGGAGCAGTCTGGAGTGCCTAGCACTCAGTAAGTGTTCCATTAATGTAGCCTGAAAGAACCAGTGGCCAAAAAGCAAACAAATAAGGAAATTATTTTTTTCCCCCAAAATTCTAGAGTCTTCCTGATCCACACAGGACCTTGATCAGATTCAGACGTGGCTATTTATGACTTCCTTTGTTTTTATAAAGGTAAAGCTTCTGGGAACGGCTTCCACTTTGGAACATGGAATTTGGGGTAGCCCAAGTCTGTATTCCCAGCCGTGGTCACTCACCATGACTCCAAGACAAACTATTTTTTATTCCGTTTGATGAGAGCCGGAGTTTTGTGTTGAGATAGTAGCATGTGTGATAGTGCATCTAGATATAAGAGGAACCTTTCCCTTTGCTAAACAGACCAGTTTTTTTTTCCTAATGGGAAGGAGGGGGCTCAGTCACCATGACTGCATCTGTTTAGCTATTTACAGAAAATCCTGGGACTCTGCAAAACTGGATTTCTCTGAGATATTTGCCTGGATTCTAGAATGGCCACCACATTCAGGGTTCACATAGACATGAGACAAGAAGTACTCTTGACATCTAGGAATATCCATCCCCCCTGTCCTTCACCAGAGGCCAAGTCTCTAAGTAGTTGGTGTGGCCTTAAGGCTTCCCCAACTAGTTGCTTGCCTCAATGGCTCTGCTTCCTCTGTGTGTGAGCCTCTGCTTCCAACTTCTTACAGCCCTAGGCTTTCCTACCTTTCTTGTTTAGCCATAACCAAGACTTTGTCTCTTAGTGGGAATGCAGAGGTTGCATGGCATCGGGACAGTGACAGCAGTTCCGAGGGCAGTGGAACTGAACTCACAAATTGGAGCAAATGTCCTTGCTGGGCTGAGCTCTTGGCCACTGACTAGGGACTGGAAGAGCATCTTCCGTCCCGCAAGATCATCTGGTCCTTGTGGCTCACGGTCCCAATCTTCAGGCTCTGTGGACAAAGTCCTACCTCTCTACAGGACCCAGGGAATTTGAGATGCAGAGCCAAGTCAGAGCTCATCTCCTTCACTGGGCAAGTGAGTGTGTTCACCCCGCCATCCTGCTGCAGTCACGGTGGACTTGAGGGTAACTGCCACTTCCATCCGTGTGAGAACCACAGCGGCCCATCAGCAGGTACATTTAGGATTCTATGTCTATTGGGAGAACTGCCTGCCTTCTTGCATCCAGTAAGTGTGCCTGCTCTCCATATATCCTTACTCAGTACACCTCCCTGGGCATGAGAGAGAGAGAGAGAGAGAGAGAGAGAGAGAGAGAGAGAGAGAGAGAGAGAGAGAGAGAGAGAGAACAACAATAAGAGAAGTTGCACAATGCCAAGGTAGGAGATTGCAGTCTGAGAGGTGAGGCCTAATAGAGACATGGGGAGGGAGGTAAGCTTTAGGGACTTGGTGTGGACATAGATTGTTGCTCTTTTTTTTTATTATTATGACTGGAATGGAGGTCTCGAGTGAGCGTCAGACTAGGGCAGGACTGTTCAGTACTCAGACCCCTAGGAAAGACAAGTGTGAAGGAGGCAGAAACAACATGCAGATTACTGGAATGGATAAAGACTTTATTTTTATCATTTCCTAGCCCCACAACCAAGACCATCTGGTAAGACATTTAATCTTCCCTTGGTTGGGCAGATGCAAAGTGGCTGGTCTCCTAATTACTTCCCAAAGCCTGAACCGTGGCTGTGATCATTCCCACGTGGGTGGTTCCCCTCATGCATCTTCTCATGGGTGGCAAAGACCAGCTTTGCTACCAGCATGACAAACTCCTCAAAGCTCAGCTGCTTGTCCTGGTTTGTGTCCAGGTCCTCCATGATGTCATTTATGATTTTGTCACGCCTTTTTTCTTTCTGTGGGTGAAACAGAGGAGACTTTTAGGGCTGAGTGTAGCCAGGGAAGAGGACTTGGAACATAGTGAGTGGCTAGATGTAATGCAAAGGAAAACCTGGCCCTGGTGTTAGATTGAAAAATAAGAATAATGTTCCGAGTGTTTATGGTGGAGCAGATGCTAAGCATGTACTAAATGCTTTCTAATTTGTTCCCAAGACAGCCCTCTGCCTTGGACACTAGGACTCTGCTCTATAGAAGGTCAAGCAATTACTAAGTCTAGAACTGTCTGTCATTTATCCGTATAACTATTTGAACAGATAGAAATGGAAACTGGCCTTCTGAAAGGCCCATCATTTTTACAAGTTGTGGAGGCCGGGAGGAGAGGAGGTGCACATTTGGATCCGACTTGGAGGATTATGCACCCCTCACTCTCCTCAGCCTCTCAGTCACCCCCATTCTCACTCTTTCCTTGGAGGTAATTAGATTATTTGGGCTTCTAAGTGGGGGAGGCACCCAGGAAACCATGGGATCTTAAAGGAACAAACCATGCTCTGCTGACCCCGAAGGGTGTAGTAAAGTGTAGGGAAGACTCAGATAAAGAGGAACGCTCAAGATTTGGCAGTGTCTTCATCGGCTGACTGCAAGTCTTCCACTCACTTGCTGGGACACCTTGGCTAAGCACCACCCTGTCCCACACTCTGTGTAGTCCATGTTTGAGGTCCCAGTTTCCATTGGCTCATCACCCTGCTTCTAGCAGAGATGTCAAGATGGGGCATAGAACCCATGAAGGGGTCACAGAGAAGATTCCTGGCAACATAACTTTATGTGCACCCTTGGTCTACCCTGAGTCAGTGCCTTGATTGCCTGATATGCCCACTTATGAGGAGATGTCTGTGTCCCTAATACCTCCCATGATAGTTCTCCAATTTTCCTTGCAGAGGACCAGCCTATAGGAGCTGGCCTTAATGTGAGCAGGCTCCTCACTCCCCTGGGGGAAAGTTATAAAAGAAAAATGAAGGTTTTCTCTGACTCTGACACACATGCATGCTCCTCTCTCCCTTTCAGTGGCCTCTCCCATATTGTCCGTGGTAGCCGTCTCTCCTTTCTTTCACTTTATGCTATTTTCTTTAATGTCCTCATAATGCATCTAATGCTCTCTCACCTAAATACTGGCTTCCATCATCTTGAATCTCTCTCTCTCCTAATAAAGCCCATTCTGAAGGGTAACTGGTCTCAGCTTCCTTCTCTAGGAGCCAACTGAACCTGCCATGCTACCTCACTGTTTTAACAACCTATGAGTCCTTTACCAGGGACTCAGCTGAAGTGTTACCCCCTCAAAGGGGAGGTCCTTTTTATTTTTTTAAACCATAGACAGTCACCCCACCCTGCTGCAGCCAGCACAGACTACCCACAGAACTCTTATGTTTCTCCTGACTTCCAGGCCATTGAAGTTGCCTGTGTTCTTAAGGTTGTGTGTCACCACCGTTGGGATAATGGAGTCCCGTATATCTCTGCATCCCTCTGCCCAGAATAGGATACCACACATTGCAGGTGTTCAACAAAACAATTTCCCGACTCATGTCTAACTTTGAGTACTTCTAGTGACAGAACCCCACTGTCTCTGGTGGAAGGTGCTGGGTTTGTCTCCCTGAATCCTACAGACTGCACCTCTTCCCTTACTCACCTTCATAAAGTTTGCCAGATCTTTCTTCACCATCTTTTTGAATTCCTTCTGGCTCAGGGTGTCTGGGTGTCCTTCCATCGAAGAGTTGTTGTGGAAGATGTCAATGATGGTGTTTATGCTGTGCTCCATCGTAGAGGGGGTTTTGGTGGCCATCTTCTTGCTCCTCTTTGAAAACAGGGCAAACAAAGGTTACAAATGGACGGATAGGATGCTGAGCATCCCTGGCCTGGTCTGTGGCCACTGTCAGGCAGGAAAGGGAGGAGAAACACAAAGCAAAAAGAGTGATGGAATGTAAAAAAGCAAACTATTTTACAGCACAACACTTAGAGAGAAGATGCCAAGAGGATAGGGTCAACCAAGGAGCCCTCCTTCTAGAGGAGGGCTCGGAAGAAAGTTGACTATGGGAAGGAGTGAAAGATCTAGCAGGCAGGCTCCCCTCCAGAGAAGACGAAGCTCACTTACCAAAGCTAAAGAGCTACAGAGTGTTTGTCAAGAGCAGTACAAATCCTGCTTTTATAGGCAGCTTCTTGCTAGACACATGGTTGTCCCTGGGAAAGATTGCTTCACAGGTGAGCAGTGTGGTAACCCTGCCAGGGAGGGAGCCGGGTGGAACAGGAAATGGTCACACAACTCCTTTTGCTTTTTTGTGAAATTCCTAGCCCTGGGCTTGGAGCTTGTTTGGGAGGAAACTGGTTAGTTGGCCCACTTCCTTACCATCCAACACCCCTCACCCCCAGCTTAAGCAAGACAGCCTGCCTGCCACACCTCTGATACCCTTTGCTTTCCTGTCCCAACTTGTAATATACAAAGGGTGTCAGGGGATCCATAGTGACCATCTCATTCCGTCTTTGTTTGCTATGTGGACACTCTGTCCCCTGAGTTTACAGACTGAGCCTTTTCCAGTGTTTTCCTTCCTTTGGGAAGGGTGAGGGGTTGTCATGGAGTTCTTGAGTGGAATTAGTGTTAGGAGGATCCTCAGAGGTGATAACTCTTTTCCACGGTACATGAATCTGATGTCCAGAAGGGGACCTGAGATCTTTTAGCTGGTATGTGACCTAGCAGGGGCTGAACTCAGACACCTCAGTCCTTGCTTAAGGGCATTTACTACTTACTGCATTCCCCTCTTGCATCCAAGTGAGGATCTATCTTTGGTACAAATGTAACTCCAGTGGCTTTCAGCGTCACTCTTCCAAATCCTGTTCCCAGCTGTCATTCCTCCAGGAGCTTGCATCCTAGAAGACAGCTGTTTTGAAAATGATTATTAACCTATATTAACTACACAAAGCAATGGGTTCCCAGCTGTCATTCCTCCAGGAGCTTATATCCTAGAAGACAGCTGTTTTAAAAATGACTGTTGGCTTATATTAATTATACAAAGCAATGGGTTTCATTTTAACATTTTCATACATGCATGTAAGGTACTTTCATCAAAAATTTTCCCTCTATTACATTATCATTTCCCCCTTTCTCTATTCCTTTTCCCTCCTTCTTCCTTTCCAATAGCCCTCTTTTATATTCTTCTCTGGGGGCAATCAGAGAAGATTAATCAAGTCATTCTTTAGATCACGAGTCAGAAAGCAATGTTTCTGTAGTAGTCTGCCAGGGGCATCAGACTGGGCAGCAGCAGGGTTCCACCCACAGTCCTTTGCTTTGTTTCTCTCACCTTTAATTCACATATGGGAGTGAACACGCAACGCTCATCTTGTGAGTCTGGTTGGTTTAGCATAGCAATCTCTAGTTTCAACCATCTTTCTTGCAAATGGTGCAATTAGTTCTTTATGGTTGAATAAAGCTTGCTTGTGTGTGTATAGCACATTCTTTTTATCCATTTATCTCTTGATGGGCACCCAGTCTTCTTGCATGTGTTGGCTCTAGCGAATAGTTCCACAGTGAGCATAGATGTGCAGGTATGTTATTGTACGATGACTTTGATTCCTCCATGCTGATTTCTATAGTGACTGGATTAAGTTACATTCCTAACAAGTTCCCTTTTATTCATATTCATTCCATCAATTTTTGCTTCTTTCCTTTTCTTTATCTTTCTTTCTTTATTTTTTTGAGACAGGGTTTTACTCTGTAACTTTGGCTGGCCTGGAATTTGCTATGTAGACCAGGCTGACCTTGAACTCACAGAGATTCACCTGCCTCTGCCTCCAGAGTGCTGGGATTAAAGGTGTGCACCACCATGCCTGGCTGTTGCTTGTTTTCTTGATGGTATCTATTGTGATTGGGGTGAGGTCAAATCATGAGTTTTGATTTACATTTCTGAAATGACAGTGATATGAATATCTGTCATTCATTTGGTGCCTATTTGTTCTTGCTCAAATGGAAAAAATGTCTGGTCAGTGAATTTGCCCAGTTTCTGACTGGATTATCTATTCTTTTGATATTTAATTTTTCTACTTTTTTTGTATAACCCTGTTAGATGAATAGCTGACAAACATTTTCTCTCGTTATGCAGACTATTATTTCTCTGCTGTCTCCTTTGCCACTCAGAACCATGCTAATTCAGCATAATCTCACTGATATTTCCTCAGCCTTTGACATTCTATTACATTAATGCCTTTGATTAATGTTGAACTAAAATTTGTCAATGTTAAAGAGAGGAATCTAATTTCCGTCTTTGTTGTTTGCTCACATAGCCTAGGCTGGCCATAAACTTGCTGTGTAGCTGAGGATGATAATGGACATCTGATCCTCTTGACTCTGCATCCCAAGTTGTGGCATTACAGGCAAGTGCCACGATTCCCAGTTTATGTGAAGCTGGGGTAGGGCTACGTGAGTGCTGAGCAAGCATTCTACCAAGCGAACCCCGTCCCAGGGTTTCAATCATCTACATGTGCCGTCCAGTTTTCCTGGTGCCACTTTTTAAAAAGGCTGTCTTCCCAATATCTCTGTTGAGAGTCAGTTAGGTGGCTGTAACTGTGACACTCCCATGTCACATGTGTTCTATAGCTTCTCTCCAATTCCTCAACACCTCTTTCATTGTCCCCTTTCCAGTTTCCAGACCTACACCTGCATTCACACCCTCATCTGTACATCTATGTGTTTATCCATCCACCTCTCTGTGCAGGAACATTGGAAGCTAGGATCTCCATTGTGCGCATGCACCACATTTTCATTATCCTTTCACTGGTGGATGGAAATCTAGGCTGTTCCCACTTCCTTGCTATTGTGACCGAGGAAAGACTCATGGTTGTGCAGGTGTCTCTATCTAGAATATGGACTTCTTTGAGTGCGTGCCCAGGAGTGGCCTAGCTGGGTTATACAGTAGTACTATTTTTTTAACTTTTGACCAAACCTCCAGGATTTCCACAGTGACTGTATCAGTTTACAGCCCCACAACAGTGACTGTACACAACCCTTGTCATTATAGCTATAGTGTAAGTTGAGGTTGGGTATCAAGATCTCTCAGTAGTTGTTCTCTAAGCTCAGAACTGCTTTGACTGTCTGTGGTCTTTGCGTCCACATAAATTTTTGGATTGCTTTTCCTAGTTCTGTAAAGAGTGTTGTTGGGCTTTTGGTGGTAATTGCATTGAATTTGTAAACCTCTTTTGATAATATAACATATTCACAATTTAATTGTATCAGTGCAGGAACACTGTTTCTTTCCACTATTTAGTATCTTCTATTTTTTCTTTCCTTCCTTTTTTTTTTTTCACTGTAAAGTGATTTCACCCTTTTGCTTAGGTTTACGTCTAGGTTTCTCCCCATCTTTGAGGTACAGCAAGTGTGATATAATGTCATTCTCATAAAGCTGATGCTTGGTGCAGGTAGAGAAGCTATTGATTTTTATATGATGATTTTATATATTGCGGTCCTTGTAACTTCACTGGAAGTGTTTATCAGATCTAAAGGTTTTCTGGTGGAGGGCTGTGTGAGTGTGTGTGCATATGTGTATGTGTGCTTATGCGTGTGTGCATGTGCACCTGTGTGTGTATGTGTGCTTGTGTGTGTGCACCTGTGTGTGTTGGCTAGAGATTGATGTTAGGTGTCTTTCTTTATAGCTCTCCACCTTACATTTTGAGACAGGGTCTTTCCTGGGTTCAGGTAGGCTGGGCAGCCAGAGCCTGAGGGCTCTGAGGACTGCCTCTGCCTTCCCACTACTGGGATTGCAGATGTGCAGCTACACTTGAGAGTTATGTGAGTGTGGAGGATCTAAATTCAGGTCTGCATGCTTTCATGGCAAGCCCTTTACCAGCTAGGCCATCTTCCCAGCCCTCGGGCCTTCTGTTCTGTTTTATTGTGTCTTCTTCTGTGTTAGCACACTGGTGGTTTTGTGGCTACTGTGGCTTAGTTTGAATTTAGGTGTTATGATTTTTTCAGCATCATTCATTTTGCTTAGGTCTTCCTTATATCCTGCAGAGAAGGGTAGGAGAGCCAGTAGGATTGGTTTGCCTCTTTGGGGTCTTTTGTGCTTCCATAGGGATTTTAGGATTGATGATAACTGTTCTTCTATAGCTTCCCCATGGGTAGCATGTGTCCTTCCCCTAAAGTAAATGCTTCCCATTGTCCACAGAAGCCAAGGAGGCATAGCCCAGTACATAAGCTCTCTATACACAGACCCCACCTTTTCTCAAGGTTCTTTTTCACTGCGGCCTCAGAAAACCCACCTCTCACCTCCTCACCTCAGGAGGGCCCTTCCTCAACCCTCAGTGTGGACTCCTACCTGGATCTCATGGTTCAGTTCAAATGCTGCTCTAGTCTTCCCATTGGGACATAATCTCCTCCTCGGGGACCTTTCCCTACAACACTCTGGCTTTCAACATGTACTTTCTTGGAGTACAGTTATATAAATATTTGTATCTGACTAATAATTGCTTATAGATTTTCTTGTTAATGGTCTCCTCTCATGCATATAGCTCAGGTGTGACTCTTAGGAAACCCTTGCATTTGCTGAATCATCCTGCTTCCTTACTGGCAGCCCTCACCTTCTCAGAACGCAGGGAGGAACTACTTGCTTTGGGCAATTCCTTGGTACTCTTGTTTGTCCTGGACCCTACTTGCCATCAGGAAAAACATCTCCCTTTCCTGTAGTCAAAGATTGTTTGTTTGTTTCCCAGCTGCCCAGACCCAAAATAATCACACTGAAACTATATTAATTATAATACTTGACCAATAGCTTTGACCAATAGCTTATGCATATGTCTAGCTAACTCTTAACATTTTAAATTAACCCATTTCTATTAATCTGTGAATCACCATGAGGTTGTGGCCTACAGGTAAGGTTCTGGCTGGCGGCTTTCTCTTTCAGTAGCTACATGACGTCTCGCTGACTTCGCCTTCTTTCTCCCAGCATTCAGTTTAGTTTTCTTGCCTACCTCTATTCTTCCCTGCCACAGCCCAAAGTATCTTCTTTACTAACACATGATAATAAAACATCTTCACTGCATAGAAAGGGGAATCCCACATCACCCTTCCCATCCTCACAGCCCTTTACCCTACCTTCTTAGGGACTTCTCTCACTGTCCACAACCCTCCTGTTTGCTTTCCCATCTGAAGGTTCAGATGGGCTCCTGTAGGTGCTAATCCTTGGCCCTGAGACCTCCTGCTTTGCACAACTCAGACAGCATATGTAATTGTGGTTAAGAGCTTCTACTTGGAAGATTTTTTTTATTAATATTTCCATTTTCTCATTTGTTATGATCTGTTTAGGTTATTGACTCTTCTTGTTTTAATTTTGGTGGTTTGGATGAAACTAAAGATTCATCCATTTATTTTAGATTTTCCAGATTAATGGAGTACAAGTTTTAAAAATATTCCTTTATAATCTGAATTTCTTTGGTGTCTGTGGCAATGTTTCCCCGTTTATTTCTGATTCTGAGAGTTTGGATCTTCTCCTCCTTCTCTTGGTTAGTTGGGCCAAAGATCTGTCCATCTTGTTCATCTTCTCAAAACCCAGCTCTTAGGTTCACTGATTCTTCTATTGTCTTCTATCTTATGTTTTATTGCACTACATTCTGATAGGATACAAGGAGAGATTTTTGTCCTTTTGAATTTATAAATATTTATTTTGAGACCCAGGATGTGGTATATTTTTGAAAAGCTTCCTGTGTTGCTGAGTGGGTTGTGTATTTGGTGTTGGGTGGAATACTCTGTAGATAAGTCCATTTGGTGCAAGGTGTCAACTAATTCTGATGATTCTCTGTTAATTTTTCCCAGACCTGTCTATTAAAGAAAATGGGATACTGAAATCACCTACTATTACTGAATTGATGTTAATCTGTGTCTTTAAATTCAGTAGTACATTTTATGAAATTGGGTGCTTCAGAGTTTGGTACATGTGTGCTTAGGACAGTAAGTTCTTTGTTAAGTGATCCCTTCATTAGAATGGAGTGTCCCTTTATCTCTCCTGGTTAGTTTTAGTTTGAAGTCCTTTGTCAGACAGTAGGGACAGTGACGCCTGCTTGCTTCCTAGTCCCATTTGATTGGAGCACTTTCATTCGTCCTTTTCCTCTATGGTGGCATTTATCTTTAAAGCCTTAGCTTAATATGTTTCATGTAGGATGGATTTTGTTTTCTGAGCTTGTGTGTTTTGACTGAAGAATTGAAACCATTGGTATTAAAGCCATTATTTATATTAAGGTTATTATTTAAACATGTTTGTTAATGGTGGTCTTCTTGCTGTTGAGTTTCGGTTTTGTTGTTTGTGTCCTCAGTGTTGCTTTGGGTTTTAATAATAATGGACTCATATTTCTTTCCTCAGTTTTTCTGCTATGCTCAGTACTCTCTTCAGCCCACAATATCATTTCCTGAATTACTGAATATAATAATCTGATTTATTGGATATAAATTTTTAAAGGTTGTTAATATTGTAGAAAATTTTCTTTTTCTGTCAATTATGGTAGATACTTTTGCTTGGTATATTAGTCTAGGCTGGCTGTCATAGTCTTTTAGTACTTACAAGGTCCCAGGCTTTTGGGACATTCAAAATTTCCATTGGAAAATCAACTCTCACTCTGATGGGTTTTTCTTTATATGTGACTTGCAGTTTTGTTTCTTGCAACTTTCAATACACCTTCTTTTTTAAAAATATATAAGCGACAAATATACTCCTCTTTATTGTTATTAAGGTTTCTCCAATATCTTTCAGTAACAGAGCACCTATCTTATTAAATTCCACTATTGGCCATGGTTTGGGCCCTGCAAACTCCCATCCCCTTCATCTCAAATGGATGTGGCCACACAGTCACCACTGGTGTGTGGGCCAGGCTGGATCTACTCCCAGATCTTCTTTTTTAGGGTTCAGCTCCTTGTCAGGCTCTCTAGGGAAAGCATGAAAGGTAGTTCCATCTTCAGGAACAGACCCATTGGGAGGGGCCAGAATTTCCACCTTCCCTGGTGAACTCGCACACACCGCCATGGTTTGAGACAGTACTGCCTGCAGTTTTGCTGGCTTCAGAGTGCATGGTAAAATCACCACCTGACTTTGCATCTGTCATAGAGAAGCATGATTCACCAGTCCACCGACAGCTGTCTTTGGGGCTGCTCCTCCCACGTTTACTTCTACTTACAATGCCTCTGCACCTTTCTGTTATAGCAGCGTTGGTTGCGATCTTTGCCCAGAACCAGCAGAAAATCATGCAGCAGCCAAGCACTGCTCTGGAGCTGCTTCAGCAGGCGCCCATACACTGTCTTTGTTATGTATACTTAATGCTTTAGCTATGATATGCGGCAGGGATTTTCTTTTCTGGTGTTGACTATGTTCTGTGTGCCTTTTGCACCTGTGTGGGTGTGTCTTTCCTTACTTTGGGAGTTATCTGCTATGATCTTGTTGATCATCTGATGTATGCCATTGGCTTGGGATGCTTCTCCCTCATCTATGCCCATAATTTGAAGGTTTGGCTTTCTCCATGGTGTTCTACATTTCCTGTGTGTCCCTTTTCTGTATGTTTAATGTTTATCATAGTCCTTGTTTACATGACTTAGATCTCCTACTTTATCTTTGAGTCCTGATACTCTGTCTTCAGCTTGATTCATTTGCCTTGTAAGACTTTCCTTTGAGTTTTCTGACTGAGTTATCAGGGTTTTCAATTCAATTTTCATTTCAGCTTGAGTGCTTTTCTTACTGAATTTCATTCTCAAGTTCTGTGTTGTCTTTGTCATTTGCTTCTGTTTCACATTTGTGTTTTCTTGGGCATCACTTAGGTGCTTATTCTCCCTAAATTCTTTCTGCTTAATTCCACTGAGCTGTTTCTTTGGGTCTTCTTTAAACTCCTCGGATTCTTTGATGAAAATTATGATTGTTCTTTTAAATTCTGTGTCCTGGCATTCATGTGGGTAATTCTCATTGGTGAACTTTTTGACAGGACTGGCAGGTTCTGGAGAGAAGGTATGAGCTTGTTGTCTCACATTGCTGGTATTTTTGCAATGCGAACGGGGTACGTGGATTTCTTTTGTTAGTTCTAAGTCTGATTTGGTCAGAGCAGGTTGGGACAGAAGAGAGGATGTTGGGGAAGGCTGGGCCAAAAGGCTGGACATGGCTTGGATGGGATGAAGTCAGGTGGACATAGGGCTGATGTACAGGATGCGTCTCTTGTTCCAAGCTTGGAGTGCTGGGGTAGATCTGGGTGGTGGAAGGGTTTGATGTGGCACCTGAAGGACTTGGGTATTGGGAAAATAGGCAAGGCAAGTCCTGGCAGAAGTCTAGAGATCAGTTGTGGTATAGATAGTGGAGGACAGACTAGACGGGAGCCCTGGACCTGGGACCTGGGCTACATCTGGCTGGTTGGGGAGAAGGCATGGAGGGGGATGGTCAGAGAGACTCACTGGTCAGATCCTGGAGAAGGAAGTGGGAGCTCTGGTTGGGTGGACAGGCTGGATGTGGTGTAGAAGGGACCTGGGAGGTGCTCCAGGACCTTTGTGGCTTCTGGTTTACTTGTTCTCTTGTAGAGGAAGTTAGCATCTCCTCGCCAGAGTTGCCTTCAGGCCCAACCCCCCCAGGCTGCACCCTGCCTGCCTGTAGATGGTCAGAGACAGCTCCTCAGAGCCATTTTACTGTGCCACTGACCCAGAACAAACAGCTGGGGGCAAGGGTGCCAGGAAGTCCAGATCCAGAGAACTCCCAGCTGGAAGGTAAAGCGCTGCAGACCGTTGTCCTATAATCTCTGGGCTCTGTCCACACCAAGTCTTTGTTGACTGGCCATCCCGAAGGCCACCTCCAGACTTGCCTGCACCTTGGGCTTCTCCTGCATCCATGTGGAGGGCCCGTCAGCCACCTGGCTCCTGAACTCTCATCCTGAAGCCGCCCCAAGTCTGCACACTTCTCTCATGTCTACCTGGGTATCTCTGCTCAGAATCTTGATTGCTGGGAAACTTGACCTTCCCAGCCAACAAAGCTGCTATTCCCTTTCTTGTCCCTAACTGCTGTTTTCCAGCGTCCTCAGCTCCCTTGGGTGCTGCCTTCATTTCACTTCCTACCAAAATCCCAGCTCTCATCTTGGTGACTCTGAGGTGTCCTATCTCGGCACCTTCCTGCTGACTGACTCTACCTCACAGGAATCTCCTTGAAGGCTACAACCCTTTGTAGAAAATAATAGGCTTTCCCAAGCAGCATACTACAGGCATTATAATTATTGACCTTTTGGTCTGTCTCCCTTACTGCTCCATTAATCTGTTAACTCGTCACTAGATAAGTTTTGTGTAGAGGAGACTGATAAACGTTTGCTAAATACAATGAAGGTTGTGTTGGTTTTGATAGAAGGTTATGTTTAGAAGGTTATTTTCTGTAATTAGGAAGTTGTGCAACACAGGAGACAGCAGGGAAGAAGACAGGAAGTGGAGTGGAGTCATGGAGGAATTGGACTGTGGGGCGGATCCCTGCTGAGTGGGTAGAAGGGCATCATCAGAAAGATCAAAGTGCATATGCTGCCACCCCGTGGCCTGCCTGGGTCATGACAGCCTGGGTACTCTTTGGAGTACTCTTATTTTTGTCCACTTTACTTCACTTTATTTTTCTTGTATAAATCCGCTTACATGGTAGTCACAGCTTGAGCCTGGGTTGTCTGAACTGTGACTCTGTTGTGGGCTTTCACAAGCTGCTCAATGAATTCCTGGTAAGGAGACTTGGTGAACACAGCTTCTTTCCAGAGGTTGAGGATCAAGAAGCTGTATCTTGGAGGTAGCATCGAAGGTGGCCTTGGCAAAGTTGCCCAGGATGGCAGTGCAGCCCCTGGCTGATGTGGAGCAGTCAGCAGCCACAGCTTCTTGGGCACAGGAGTAGAGACAATGACAGTGTCTCTGGGTGCAGGGATGAGACACACGATAACAAGTCACAGCCACTTGTCAGTTTGCCAATCTTGTTCTCCTGGTAGCCTCTCCTCACAGGGACAATGAAGAGCTTGACCGAGGTGATGCCCCCTCCCCCCGATGGCAGTGGCTACCTCCATGGAGTACTTAACACCAAGATCAACATGATGACCATTGTAGTCCCCAATAGTGACAAAAGCCTTGAACCTGGTCCGCTGGCCAGCCTGAGTCGGCTTCTGCACTGGCAGGATCTTTAGAACCTCATCCTTTAGGGATGCGCCCAGAGAAAAGTCAACAATCTCAGATTCCTTCACTGTCAGGGAGGACAGTGATCTCCTCCAGGGACTTGATCTTCATGTCCTTGACCAGGCGGCTCAGCTTGGTGATGGGAATCCACTCCTTGTCTGGTTTTACCTCCATGAGTGCCATGCCCTCAAGCATGACCATGGCCCCCAAACCTCCAGACCCTCTGTGGACGCCGCGGGCATCCTATTGGCCGCTTGTTGTTTTCCAGAAAAAGAAGGGAGATGTTTTGTAAATTTAAGGTAGGAGAGGTTGTTTGAGGATAATTATTCTTACAGTCTAACATTCTATTTAATACTCATATGTGCATATGTGTTTCCATCAAATTCACGCCTCGTTCCAGTTACTTCTCTGCTCCCCTAACCCCACCTTCTCCTCCCAACTTTATTGTTCTTTTAGTTTTTAAAAAATACTCATTGTGGATGCAGATTAAGCATTTTTAAAAATCCTCCTCTCATATGTCTGGACCTCGGTTCTCTTCCCTCCACTCCTCCCAATCCCTCCCTCCCATCCACTCCTCTTCTGTTTCCCTTTGGAAAAAAGCAGGCCTTCCAAGGGTCTCAATAGAACGTAGCTTAACAAGTTACAATAAAACTAGCACAAACCCTCATATCAAGGCTGGACGGGGCAACCCAGTAGGAGGAAAAGGGTCCCAAGAACAGGCAAAAACGTTTTGCTCTTAGCATTCTTAGTGCTTGTGAGAATTATTGAGTATGCCAGATGGCTTTTATGGGTTACATTTCTAAATATTTATTATACTAGAATTTGAAAAACACCAAACTATTTAAATGAGATTATTTAAAGTAGCATTAAGAGCCCACTAATATTAACCTATTAAAACAAAATAATTACTTATTTTACAAAGCTATTGAAAAATATGTCTTCAAAATAATGTTCACAAAACTCTTTGTATCTCAGGGGAAGAAAGATGAGGTTTTCTTTCTATTTCTACATTCAATATGTTGCTGTATTCTGTTGGGGTTGAAGATGGGAAGAAAAATCCATCTTCTCAGATAAGTGGTTGGAAGGTAGGGGAACATGCTAGTAACTTTAATATAGTTATAGATATTATTCTTTATAGGTATTATACTATACCATAATTGCCAGATTGTAATTTATTAGAATATGAAACCATATGAATAAATTCTTTGCACATAGTTTCATTAGAATTAGTTACCATCCTCAAACTTGAAGGAGTCTTTTATTTAGTTGTGATTGTGTAACATTTTATATTAGTCATTTGGAAAGTAATGATTTACTGACTCATAAGTGTCAAATAATTCTGACACATCTCATTACCCATCTATGACATACATGTTCATATGTGTGTTTACATATGTGTTTACTGACTCCTGAGTGTCATCTAAATGCTGACACATCTCATTACCCAATCTATGACATGTTTACATGTGTGTATGTGTGCTTACTAATGTGTGCATATAAAACATTTAAAATACCACCACTGATCTCATCAATAAATGTATTTGTTGGAAAAATATCAGATCATGATTGATAACAGGAACTCCCCCAAATACTAGGTTTTGCTTGAAAGATTCAATTTTATTATCCTGACAAATTCTATGTTGTTTTCCTTGAAATGAAAAATTCAATTTGTTCATTTTCAAGAAATGTATGTCATGAAGTCAATTAGAAGGATCTATATAATTTGCCAGTTTTCTGTTTTTTTTTGAGACAAAAACAGTTCAATAAAAAGTGTGGCCAGTTCAGCTCATAAATTGACCATTCAAGGACTTTTTCTACAAAGAACCAGGATTGAGCCGGGTGGTGGTGGCGCACGCCTTTAATCCCAGCACTCGGGAGGCAGAGGCAGGCGGATCTCTGTAAGTTTGAGCCCAGCCTGGTCTACAAGAGCTAGCTCCAGGACAGGCCCCAAAGCTACAGAGAAACCCTATCTCAGAAAAAAAAAAAGAACCAGGATTGAAAGTTAATAAAACAAGTGATTGTTTCTGTTCCATCAAGAACGTTCTTAGGGTAAAGTTTCAGAAGGCAATCCTGCATAAACCCGTGACCTCGGGTGCCCCTGCCTCCTTCCTGCCTTACCAGAGCTTGGTCTACTTCATACTGTCTTGTATCTTCAGGGCCAGTACTAACTGGTGAAGGTGAGGAACTGGGGATTATTGGTTTGCAGGGGTCTTCCTGCTGAGTGGCGCCCATGTTTGACTTCATGAACCCCGAAATGGATTTGGAGGTCCCCCAGGTTTCCCTGAGGTGGTCTGTAGGAACCGTTACCTTAGGCCACACTACCTGAATCTTGCTTGGTAGAGTTGGCCTGCTTGCTTCCTTCCCTGGACTTCTTTTCAGGCCTTTCAAAAGCTTTCTCTGCTGTCCTAGGGCTGGACAAGAGACAGACTCGGGAGCCGTTTTCACAAGACGATAATTACAATGTGTGATGACCTCGGTGAAGGACAGCCTCCAGGATCTAGAAGGCCCCTCTAGGGCTGAGTAGACCTCTGGGAAGAAACCAGGCCGAGGCAATAGGAGAGGTAAGAGAACATCGGAAGGGTCCTGTGGTGGTGGGAGAGGGCAGATGCACGGGAGCCTGGGAGAGATGGCAGACTTGAGGGTTAGGGGAGTAGACAGGGCTCTGTCACCCAGGAGATAGGAAGCCCTATCAAGATTTTAGTACTAATTTTTTAAACCCACAGAGTCAGTCCGGATCACGATGCTCCTCCATCTTGATGTCCTCATAGAGGAGACTTTTTTTTTCTTTTGAGGGCATCTTCAGCCTGTTAGGCCTTGGGTATTTGTGGATCTCTAAATAGGCCAGAACATTTCCTGACTTTTAGGCAGCCATTGCTTAGTCTCTTCTTGGGCTTTCTGTCCCTCTAGTTTTCTACCAAGGGAAACCCCTTAGCTCTTTCTCTTGGTGCTCCTGAATGCAGGCTCCTGGGCCTTAACTTTTAAGGGTTATATTGCTGACTAGGAGCACATTCTGGGTCGCTGAAAAACAAAGTGTTCCCAGGGTCACAGTCCCATCGTGCTGGAATTCTTGAGCTCCATCGCCTTAGTCGCCGGCTCTGACCCATCTTACCCTGGCCCTGGCTGAGCTCAGTACCCTGCTCACTGCATGGCTCAATCCTGGGCTTGGGTGCATGCCTCTGGGAGAACAGTGAGTAAACCTGGCACGTATTCAAGGGGCCCTTTGCTACCAGGGAAAATAAGGCCCCCTCTTGTGATTTTCAGTCTCATTAAAAACATAATTCTAGAGTGGACTCAACAGGGGGAGAAAGGACAATATTATACAGAGTTAAAAAAAAATATCCAGAACAGACAAGCTGTAAATCCTGGCAGTTACCTGAAGAGGAAGCTCAAGCCGAGAAAGAGAAAAAGCCATGAGCTAAACCAACATGGAGGTGAGCAACACAGCGGACAAGCAGTCACGTGATAGCGAGGGGCCCGTTAGGGAAAGAGCGTACTTAGGCTTTAGCCAACACCCTAATCAAAGAGACGATGAAGAAGAGAAAGGAAAAGTTATGCCCTTCCGAGTCAGGAAGGCAAAGCTAACAACCGGGGTGGGGGGCGGGGCAGCTTGTAGGGACTTCCTCTGGGAAGGAACAGGAGCTCTCTCACTGAAGGGATAATTGTTCCTCATCTCTCTCTAGCACAGCTAAGGTGAACCCGCTTTTGTGATGTGATTGATCTGCCCAACTGGAATGAATGGTTTTTAAGGGTAGGAGACAATGCCGTATCTCCACCTCGAGCGCTATTCTTTTTGGATAGGAGACAACAGTGTTTCCTTAGTGGGCGTTAGTGCCGCGGTGACACTCAGTGCTGCGGTGACACTTTCCAAGGATTTTTTTCCTGGGACAATCTTTCTGCATAAGGCCATTTCCTCAGGGTCTCTGAAGGCTGCCCTGCCTGCTGGGAGCTGAGAGGCTCGATATCCCCTGTGAAGATGCCAGAGTCTCACTGCCAAGTGGAGCTTCCTCTATGAGGATCCACAGCTCTGAAAGCCCAGGCTTTAGACCATGGAACCTGCTCAGAGATGATATAACCAGGCCCCAGGGCAGAAGTGGGTGAGGACTGTTTCCTCCATGGGTCACAGGGTGATACTGATGGTGGGTGTAGCAGCACGGAGGGCAGGTGATGCATTCATAGGCCACAGGGTTAGAATTAGGCGCAGTGAACTTCCTCCTGGGAACGTGGCTTTCTATTTCCTTCCACCCTGCCTCTGTGGGTGACCTTGGTAGGAAGGCGACTGTAGTAATAGCTGGTAAATGACCTTAATCGACAGCCTTCGGATTTGTGGAGCAGATCGCTATTGACAATAAGTTCACTGATGTCAGAGATAGCCACCAGGCAAGTAGGCCAGGTCAGCTGGGACTATTGAAGGCTGAGCTGAAGAAAGAGGTCAGAGAGGATGTGGCAACTGGGCTTTTCCCAGGAAGGAGGAACCTGGGCTTATTCACAGGGCGGGTTCAACCCAGCAGGTTTCACCTGAGTTCCTTTCCAGACTCTCAACTGAGTTGACGCTGAGTCTCAGGCCTCTGTCCTCCATCTTTTGGGGAGAGGGCCCCTCACTTCCTCTTTTGAGGAAGCTATAGCCTGTGTGCTCCATTCCTGGGGACTGCCCCACCCCAGAGCCAGGGAAAACTGGAAGAGACACCTGTTAGAGGAGGTACAAGACCGGGAAACCAAGGCTGGAGGAGGGAACTACCAACAATGAGCGGCGAGCTGGCTGGACTCTGACCTGCTGGGCTGGAGCGGGACAGAGGGCCCAGGTAATTCTACTTTGTTTAGTGTGAGAACATGATAGATAGCTAACATGCAGCTAGTATGTGTCTCCCCTCCTCTCCCTTCCCTCTGTGTGTGTGTGCGTGTGTGTGTGTGTGTGCGTGTGTGTGTGTGTGTGTGTGTGTGCGCGCGCGCGCGCATGTGTGCATGTGGATGCCAGAGCTTGATACTGGGTCTTTGTCAACCGTGTTCTACCTATTTTACGAGACAGGGTCTCTCAGTGGACGAGTCATGGGTTCGGTAAGGCTGGCTGGACAGTGGGCTCCAGGGATTTTCCTGCCTCTGCCTCCCAGTCTTGGAATTACAGACTTGTCCAGCCACACTCACGCTTGGCTGTTTTCTACATGGCTGCTGGAGTTTCAGACTCATATCATTGGTCTCGTATGGCAAACACTTTAGCCACCGAGCCATCCCCCGGTTTCAATGGTTTCTGTTCGAGTGTGATGTTTAAAAACCATCTCCAGAAGGGACTAGACTCTCTCAAACTAGTCTTAAGGTCAGGTGTCCTCTGCCCCACAACAAGATCTGGTCTGTCCCAACTCCTACACCTTAGGTACCACGTGTGGTTTTATTCCTAGTTGGAAAGGGAATGTCTGCATTAGACCCTTCCATGTGAGCTTGAGTTTCTTAGACCATTTTTAGATTTTGCTCCTGTATATGAAGAATCTGGGTGGTGGGGGTGGGATGTATTTGAGATTTACTGTGCAAGTATCTTCACAAACCACACACACAGTAGGCAGCAGTAAACAGAGTTGTGCACCAGCTGTGTACATGGCACTCAGAGGAGCCTCAGCCAGATGCTGGCCCTCAGGAGGCCCACAACAAGGTAGATGGCTGCTGTCACTGGCAGCTGGCACAGTCATGCTAACTGTCAGTGTCCCTCCCAGGGCTGCTGAGCATACTTTGTGTCAGTGTCCTGGGATCACCCGAGGATGCCTCCCTGGCTTCTTGTCATCTCTACCCTGGTTCTCCTAGTATGGGGTAAGTTTTCCTTCTCTGGATCAAATGTGTACTCTTCCCTGACATGGAAGAAGAGCTTTATGGTGTCTGTAGACCTTACCCCAAACAATAGCTTTCAGTAAATGTCTAAATTCTTTAAATCTTAAGCTTCTCCATCTGAAGACTGAGAAAAGGCTGCTTCCCTCTTAAACTGGAGGATCCAGCGAGGTAGTGTACATGACTGAGTTAGCTCTTTGCAGTAAGAACCAATAAAAGGGAGCAATGGTTAGAACTGTCAATAGTGCACCAACCAGCATTTTAACTCTCTTAGATTTGTGCCTGTCAACAAAGCAAGGTTCCTTTGGAACAATAATGTAAACCAGTGCCCAGGGACAGTCTCACAGTCCTTCAAGTTGGAGCATGGGCTTGACTGATGTCCCAACACTGAGCAGGAGCAGACCCAATTCATGAAGGGCAATTCTAACTATTTCTTCTTATTGCATCAGATACACAAAATGTACACAAGAAAGAACATTGTGGTTTTGGGTGCCTGAATACATTTTCAGGTTGTTTTCGCCAACTGTATGTTTAGATATGCTCATAATTGTTCACTAACCCTGACTCCCTACCTGTAGCAATACACTGTCAACCTGGGAAATTACCTGAAGTCAGTATCCGAGAAAACCATGCCACCATCTGTTAGAGGTGGTTCCCTGGGCAGCCCAGAGGGGCTTGTTGGAGGATTGGGGACTCAGGGAGGCAGAGAGGTGGTGGAGAGGAGCTGTTTCTGGCTAGAGCGTCATTATCCCATCTTTATCAAAGGGTTCTGGAACTCTTTGAAGACAGATGAAAACAGGGACATTCTTTTTGCAGGTGTTTCCTCTTGGGAAAAACCACAAACCCAACAGATATCAGATGGGCTGCAGCAGCTGCTTGGGAACATCTCCCAGCTCCTGGAGAAAGGCAAACTGGGCCGTGATGGTGAGGAGGCTTAGTGATCTGCCAGGGTTCTCGTGTGGCCAGAAATGCATCTCAGGTCTGCGCAGCCAGCTGGGACAGGGTGAATAGCATTAATTGTAGAGAGGCTCTGACCAGGCAGCTTAAGTGTTTTTTAGGCTTTTGGGGGTGTAGGGATGATATCAAAAGGGAGAAAAAGCGCATGCAGGGTAGAGACCCAATCCCTGAGTTCAACGGGTCAAAGACAAAGACCCTGCCCAGTGAGAGCCCTGAGACTGAGGAGGAGATGGAAGTCACAGGGGAAATTGCCAGTGCGTGCACAATGAGGCTACAAGAGCTGGGTGGGGACAAGTGGCTGGCATGGGCATGTAGTGCCCATGCAGTGCAGTGATGGTGAGGATTTCAGAGGTCGGGGAGCAAAATATCCAGTTCAGCTGCCTTGGGAATGAGAGTCTGCAAGGTGTACATACAGCAGTGAGCAGGAGGTGTGACCTCCTGCTGATACCCTCCTAGGGCATCTTCACCAGCACGGGCCAGACCCAGTTCAGACCAGCAGGTGCAGCTCAGGTGGCAAATGTAGGATGCATTGATTGACATGCCATCTCTTCACAGACGTCTTCGTCATGGTCTCTCGTAAGGAATGGGGGTCAAGAGCAACTGGCTGCAGCTCTAAGCTGAGCAGGCCAGCGAATGTCCTTGTCGTGCACCATGTCCCTGGGCTAGAGTGCCACAACCAGACTGTCTGTACTCAGAAGCTTCAGGAACTGCAGGCCTATCACATCCACAACAGCTGGTGTGATGTGGCCTACAAGTAAGTGGTGGACCTGGGCCTCCAGACATACGGTCCAGCCTGCTCTGTTCTTTATAGTTCTTTCTGACCTATTTTCCTCATTTTTTGGCTGTGGTTCTATCAGTTTTGTAACAAATACAGTATTCAAAATTCTTCATGAAATTCTGATATAATGCTCTGTGAAGTCCATGCCTCTGAGATGCAGAAGGAAATCCAAGACATAATTGCTCCTTTAAATGCCACTGGGAACTCTTTGTTTGCCCGACACATAGTTTGCAGAGTCCTTCCTTACACCTGAGTGCTTCTTATCATCGACTAGTCTGAGTTGGGCAGGACAAGAATCACCATTTTCTCAAGGTAGGGAGGCTGTTTGATTTCCACAGTGCCATAAGAAGTAGTCATCAATCCTAAACTAGCTCGACCAGCCTCTGTCCATGGTAGTCTCCACTGCAGGGCTGGTGTGGGCTCTTATCTGACTGGGGCAGTTATCCCACTTATGACCCCAACGGCTGGTCAGGAGACTCCTACCTGCCTTTGGCCAGTTGTCAACAGTCTGGCCATGGTAATGGCAATGGCTTCTGGCCTCAAGCGCCCACAGCATCTCCACTTTCCCACATCGGGCTTCTCCAAGGCCTCTGTGATTTGGAGGATTGGCCCCTGGGGGACAGGAGTTGGGGGGTAACTTCATCAGCTGAAGGATGGTTCTAAAGCTATATACACAGCCCTTCAGAGAGGCATGGTGGGTGAGTGGCAGTCAGGGTCCAGTGCTGGGTGTTTACTCTTCAGTTAACTCCAAGGTATAAGCTGTTGGATGTCTTGCTCCAGTTTTTTTCTCCCTGCTCTATCTCTCTGGCTTCTGGGATCCCTTCCTAGATACACTGCCTGCCACTGTGTCGTGTCTCACATGCTGCATTTATGTAGGAAGTTAGCCGGCAGGGAGAAAGTAAGTGAACAGCCTTCTGTGGGCAGTGTGCCTTCCGCACGAGGTAGGGGAAGCCGTTGTGAGGATGTGTGGAGTCCATGGAGACTAACATTGCATTTAGGTCAACTGTAGCTTCTGCAGGTAGCCCAAGGCCCCTCTTTCTTTTCAGTGTTCAGGATGATTTATATTCAGATTGGGTGTCTGGGCAAGGGGGTGCATGGGGTGTGGGTGTGGGTTCTTTGCAATGTTAAAGACTTGGTCTTTCTATTGTCTTGGAGGAACCCATGCAAACACTTTCTTAGAGAACCTGCCCTGAGCTCTTTTCAGACCTTGTGAGCCTGGGGAGGTAGCGTTGCCTCTCAGGAATGTGAGTTGGGTACCAGTCAGTAATTTGTTTCCTTGCCCACAGTTTCCTGGTTGGGGATGATGGCAGAGTATATGAAGGTGTCGGCTGGAATGTCCAAGGATCGCATGATCAAGGCTACAACAATGTCTCCTTAGGCATTGCCTTTTTTGGTGCCCAGGAAGGTAATGGCACCTCAGCTGACTGTCCTTCAAAGAGTTCTCTGCTCCTTTCTCTTGAAGCTCTGCTGCCCTCTCAGGCATCCCCACAAAGCCAGTTTCTCTTGGTATTTTCTTCTTCCTTTGTTTCCAGGACACACGATGTGATGCCCTTCTTCCTTTTGCCTGCGGCTTCCTTCTCTGGTTCTGCCGCATTTCTTCCTCAGACTCCCAGGCTTCTCTAGGCAAGTCATGTCCCCCTCCTCTTCTCCCCAGTTTCTATCTGCAGGTCCTTGTTCTGCTTTTCTTCAGGCCTTGCCCCTGTTAGTGACTGTCACACCTTCTCTCCAGGATAGACAGATCGGTGGCTGTGTTCCCGCTGTCTATCTATCTCTCACTCCTAGATTTTCTGTCTATTGCTCTCAAAAGCTGCCTTGATGCCTCTGTAGTAGATATTTTTCTTGCTGCTGTGACCAAATTCCAGATGAAACCAGCTTAAGGAAGGAAGAGTTTATTCAGGCTTTCAGTGTGAGGGGATAATTCATCGCAATGGGATTCATCACATGAGGGGCACAAAGTGGCTGGTCACATCGCATCACCATTAGGAACTGGAGGATTGGTGGTCACCCCACTCTCTCTTGTGTTCTGCCCAGGATTCCATCCATGGAATGGTGCTGTCTGAATTTAGGGTGGGCCATGCCACCTCAGTGAGCCTGTTCAGAAAATATGTCCATAGGTTTTTCTCCTACATCTGCTCAAGTTGACAGTTAATTTCATTAATTTTTTCCATATAATATATTTTGAGCATGTTTTCCCCTCTCCAACTCCTCCCAGGCATCTCTACCTCCCTACCCATCCAACTTCATGTTCTTTCTCTCTTACAAAAGTCTAAGCAAAATAAAATAAAACAAAAATCTCAAAGCAGGGTGGGAGCCATGAAATTTGTTCTGTGTTGGGCTCCTCCTGGGACATCACAGCCTCAGCCAGCTTTTCATTTTCTTCCAAGTCTGTTGATTCCAATTCCCTGCATCCCACATCCTGGCATCCAGTTCCCTGCACCCTGACATCCAGTTTTCTGCACCTGGCATCCTGACATCCAGCTCCCTGCACCCTGACATTCATTTCCTGTACCCTGCATCCTGATATCCATTTCTTGTACCCTGCATCCTGACACTCATTTCCTGTACCCTGCATCCTGATATATAGTCAAGACCATACCCGTGAGTCTGTGAGCTGATTTTTTCTTTTTTATTTTTTTTTCATTTATTTTGCACACCAACCAGTCTCCCCTCCCTCCTCTCTTCCCATCCCTTCCAACTACCTCCTGTCTAATCCCTCCCCCCTTCATCCAGCCCTTCTCCTTTCAGAAAGGGGCAGGCCTCCTATGGGAGTCAAAAAAGCCCTCCTCCTGCATCAAGACTGGCCTAGGCATCCCTTCATTGGGAATAGGTTCCAAAAGGCACCCAAAAGCTGAGTTCTGCTGACATATTTTGGATAGCTAGTTTCTCCTTTCTATTCCATACCCTTTGGGATAGTCCAGGTAGAGTCTACCCATCTCATTACTACAGTATACAGCCTAAGTTTCAGAGAAGCAAATAACCCAAAGGTTATTTAACCCCAATGACTCTGGGGAAGGAAGGAACACGAGCCTGCATTTTTCATTTCTAAGAGGAGGGGTGTTTCCACAGAGTTATTTCTTGTTTTGGGATTTGAAGCATGTACTTTTTAGATTCCAAATTCTTCTTCATGAGCAGAGGGGTCCCTAGCAATATTTGATTCAGAGTTTGTTCTAGGAAGAAGACGGTGTTAACTGGTGGGGCTCACTGGGCAGAGCTACCTTGAAGCCCTCTTGTGGATGGGGCATGTGGGCGTATGTGAAGTTTTGGCACATCACTGGGATCTTGGCACTTCAGCCTGAGCCACTCAGAGCCCTGTTATTGCAGGTCCTCGATCCTCGCCCCTCTGACTTGAGGGAGGAACCTGTCCCATTGTTTCCTCTAGCAGGTGTAGGTTTGTTGGGGGTGCTCAACCTCTTCCCGCTGTACCCTGACAGTAGGACAGACAGGGACTCCCTACAAATCTACTCTCTTCCAGGCCACAGTCCCAGCCCTGTTGCTCTATCAGCTCTGAAGGGCCTGATTTCCCATGCTGTGAAGAAGGGCCACTTGTCACCCAAGTACATCCAGCCACTTCTTGTGAAAAGCGAAAACTGCCTGGCCCCTCCACAGAAGGGGAGACGGAAGAGAGGTGAGGCCCTGCCCCCTTCTGGTCCTTCCAGTCTGACATCTAGGATGGCATTCACAAATGCCACCAGGAGGGACCGCTCCAGGCTTCCCTCACATCTTCCCCAGTAGCTGGTGCTGGCAAACCTCGAGAGGAACCCTCCAGGCCACCTCCTTCCTATTAGCTGCAGTGACAGCGCCGCACCGGCGTGGCGTGAGTGGTGTTGTGTGAACAGTCTTTTTGCCTCGTCAGCAAAAGCTGGATCTAAGGAACACAGCACAAGAACCTTTGAGTCATAGAGCTTCTGTGTGTGTGTGTGGGGGGGAGAGGTGGGGGTAGACAATGAATAAATAAACAGATAAAATATTCAGGATGAGCAGGGTGGTGGTGGCGCACACCTTTAATCCCTGGGAGGCAGAGGCAGGTGGATCTCTTGAGTTTGAGACCAGCCTGGTCTATAGAGGGAGTTCCAGGACAGTCAGAGTTATACAGAGGAACCCTGACTTGAGAAACCAAACAACAACAACAACAACCCCCCAGAACTCAAATTGTTTGAGAAGAAAACAGGCAAAGAAAATGAGAGGGTACACTCATGCACAGTTCTTATTCACAAACACATTTATAAATATAGAAAGTAGCATAACTTGATGTTGTCACACTGATATTAAAGGAGGAATTTAAAAACAATTCAGACAACAAGTTAGGTACTGTTTTGGGTTAGCAAGCAGGGACAACGAGTCTTTAGATTTATTTTATTTTATTGTTTTATGTGTGTGAGTGATTTGCATGCACACACACTATACCCACACATGCATGTGCATGCACATGTGCACAGGCACGCACACACACACACACACACACACACACACACACACACACACACACACACACACACACGTGTGAGCCTCGTACCCAGAGAAGACAGAAGAGGTCATCAGATCCCCTAGAATTAGAATTACATGTGCTTGTGAGCCATCATGTGAGTACTGGAAATTAAACCTAGTCCTCTGCAAGAGCAACAAGTGCTCTTAACCACTGAGCCAATTCTTCAGCGTCAAACCTCTCTCTCTCTCTCTGAGCCAGTGAGCTTTACTGAGGTTTATTACGAGAGTATGGGTGAGAGGTTACTATGACACAGCTTTATCACCAAGAGCCCACTCCAGCCTGGGTGGCCACTCACACCTGGAGCTCACTGCACAACTCGCAGGCAGTTCAACAGTTGGGGTGTCTTCTGCAGGCGGTTCAACAGTTGGGGTGTCTTCTGCAGGCGGTTCAACAGTTGGGGTGTCTTCTGCAGATGGTTCAACAGCCGGGGTGTCTTCTGCAGCTGGTTCAGCAGTTGGGGTGTCTTCTGCAGGCGGTTCAGCCAGGCTTGGCTTCTCCCAAGCAGCTCTGCTGGTCTCAGATCCCAGCATTCCTTACTTCTTATATATGTGTGGGGACAGGGAACCTGATCAGTGTCAGGGACTTCCTGAAGCTTTTGAGAAACAAATAAACAAAAAACCCAAAACAGTAAGAACTTTCGACCTGTTCTTGGGCTCAATGAAGTTTGAAGAAACTTGTTCTTATTGTCATGAGCCCTGAATCAGTTTGATCTCTACCTTGAACCTGCTGCCATCCATTCATATCGAGGATTGCTTAAGGGTTTTAAGTGTTTGCCAAACAGACTTCTGGAGTACAGCTTCTGTATTTGCTGCTTGGGCCAGTCCAAGATTACTCTAGAGCAGAGCCCCACAGTCAGGATTGGGAGGGGCTCTGAGGGTGACTGGGAAATCTCAGCACATTGAGGGTCACAGCAGCCTTCAGCAGTCACGTGGTTGGCACAACGTGGCAAAATGAATCCTTTATGTCTTGTCGTTTGTTTTTGTTGTTTTACTCAACAACAGGTTGCCCCCTCATTGTTCCACGGTCTGCTTGGGGGGCAAGAGAGGCGCACTGCTCCAAGATGGCTCTCCCTGCAAAGTATGCCATCATCCTTCACTCAGCTGGGAGAACCTGCCGTCAGCCGGATGAGTGCCGCCTGCTGGTCCGAGATCTTCAGTCTTTTTTCATGGACAGGCGAAACGCGTGTGACATTGGGTATAAGTAAGTGATCCCAAGGATAGGGGCTGCTTTCCTTTGGTCAGAGAACCTGAATCTCCCAACAGGAGGGGATAGGCAGCTAATTTTGGCTGATAATTCACCATATGAAAGACCTATGGGTACTTACATTGGCTTTTTACCCAACCCGAGAGTGCTCTTATTCAGGAGACAGATAAGGGGTAGTCACAGCTCCAGCATGTCTTAAAAATGCATGCCTATTAAAGGCAGTATATGGATATTATGGGTTCCGAGGCTTCTGAAGAGATATTAGAGGAAGGGACAGTGTGAGAGATTGAACTCTGTAGAAGAGATAACTCCAGGGCTAAGACTTCAGTGACAGGGGCAGGGGGGGGGAGGGCGAGAACTTACAAAGTAAGTTTCAGCAAGATGAGTCAAGTGAGACTATGGAGGTCACGTGAAGGACAAGCAGGATGCAGAGAGAGCAGTGAGGGACTTATTCCTTGGAGGAGTAACTTGTTAGCTGGAGTCCCAAGAAGGGAGTGGGATAAACTAGAGGAGGAAACAGCAAGAGTGTTCCAAACACAGGGAAAGGCCTGGGTTCGAGCAGAAGAACAGTGTCTCGGAGGAGGGAGCTGAGAAATTGCTTATGATCACATAAATGCCAATATTGGATGTGGTGAGAGGTGAGGCTGGGAGGCAGAAGAGCGTGTCCTGAAGAATGATGCATCTTCAACTGGGGAGTTTGGGTTCTGTGCAAAGGACTTAGGGCAGGGTTTTGCACAATAAGATTTGTGTTTAGGAAGATGCCTTGACCGGTGCCTTGGGAACAGATCGGTGAGGGTGAACCCGAAGGCAGTGAGATTTGAAGATGTGGCAATTCAGGCAAGGCAAGATGTTGACAGGGGTAAGAGGGTGGAGATATCCCAGGAGAAGTGGAGGCACTTAAGAGTTCATGAAAGCGAGTGGCTCATGACCACGGTGCAGGGCTATGTCGGGGAAGTGGCTGCGAGACATCGGCACAAGCCGTGGCTGTCCAGTGGATGGAAGAGTGGACAAGGCCTGGGTTGGAGCCAGTGGGTGGTGATTTTCTCTACAATGCTAACCCAGAGAAGAACAGGTGGGAGGTGGCTCCAATGTGAGTTGTGCGCTTTCATGGATGATGAAGAAGCCAAGGAAATGAATAGGTCAGTTCTGAGAGTGTGTAGGGTGAGGAGGAAGAGGCACTGGGAAGCACCTCAAGGAGCACACACCTGAGGAGGCTGAGCACAGAGACCAATCTGCCAGATAAGAGGGTGAGTGGACCATCACAGTGGAAGTCCCAAGAAGAGGATGTCTGGAGAAGGAAGAGATAGGTTGACAGGTTCAGCTTCAGGGAAACCGGTGGTTAGACATTTGAGAAATCGGGGTGAGTTGCTAAATAGTTTATTTTACCAAAGCAGTTACCGAGACAATTTGCTCCCCAGAAATCTGCAAAGGTTTTGAGTCTGGGTCCCTCTAGAGCCTCCTCCTCCAGAGGGCGTCACTAGCATGGCCCTCACAAGGATGCTGTCTCGCACCAGGTGCTGGAACCTGGGGAGTAGTTGAGTAAATAAATGAATGATCAGATGAAGGAAGCTGAGTGTCAGTGCCAGAATGCTCCCTCTTTCATGCTAATCTCCACCTCTCTCGTGGTTCTCCAGCTTCCTCGTGGGCCAGGATGGTGGTGTTTATGAAGGGGTGGGCTGGAATAGCCAAGGCTCCCGCACGGAGGGCTACAATGACATTGCTTTGAGCATCACCTTCATGGGCCTCTTCACAGGTAAGTGGAGGCTTTGCATAGTTGAGACCCTTGTGTGATGTTTAAGGAGAGAAAGACGTCAGACTCGGGCATCATCTAAAGTATTATATGGTGAAGTTTTGTATTTATATGAGTGTGGCTGGAGGTGACCCTCAGACCCTAGAGAGAATAGATACTCAAAAAACACCTTTTGTACTCACATACAATTCTCTCTTCCCCCCTCCCTGCTTCCCTGCCTGCCTCCCTCCTTCCCTCCCTTCTTCTGTCCCTCCCTCCCTAGCCTCTTCCTTTGGTACAATGAATGGGTGAAGCCGGGGGAAATGCCTGCACGAGTGATTTTAGTTCCTTTTTGTAACCTATCCTATTTGGTTCTCATGGTACCAACTCTAGACGGCTCAGCCTTATACCCAAGGCAGGGATTTAGGGATCTGCCTGAGCTGCACTGAAAATGTTCGTTTCTTTACTCAGTGCTTCTGCCTAGAGCTAGGGTACTGTTGAATCTGAAGATGTACTGTTATTGCTACTCATTTGGGCTGGTTTGAAAATGAGCATTAGCTGGGGGTAAGGGCAGGTGAGAAGATGCTGAGCATCGATTCTGTGGGGAAGGCCTGTAATCCTCACTGCTCCTGATGTTCTGGATGAGGTCATTCACTGTCACAGATCCAAAGGCGGTTGGCACTATTATTGCTTTCTCCCAACTCGACAGTAAGAGTGTCCTTACTTCCTTCACATTTGTCAACCAAGAATTGGCATTGTCAAATGTTCCTTAGGGGACAAAAATGTTCCCACTAGAGAACTAGCAGGACACATTTCTGCAGTAGGAGAACCTTCAGAGTTCTTCAGATCTGTATTTATAATTCCAGGACCAGCAATTCAGAGTCAGGAAAACTTTGGAGTTGAGACACATGAAATGACCTGGTATTCTGTCTGTCTGTAAGACTGGCTGCCAACAGTCAAATATGCTACTTTAGTGGTAGGCTGGGTGGGTTTGAAATCATGTTCTGGCCTGGGCACCCTAGGATCCTACAAACAATGGTCTGGCTGTGTTTCGCAGGTTCCTCTCCCAATGCAGCTGCTCTGGAAGCAGCCCAGGATCTGATCCAGTGTGCTGTGGACCAGGGGTACCTGACCCCCAACTACTTGCTAATGGGCCACAGTGACGTGTCCAATACTCTGTCCCCTGGACAGGCATTATACAACGTCATCAAGACATGGCCTCACTTCAAGCACTGAGGGAGGGTCCTAACCCATTTCAAGGACGCTTTTCCTCCTGCTGGGTATTCGTCCTTACCTTCCACCTTAGATTAGCATCATTGTTCTCTCATTTCAAAACTTCACCTTGTTCATTTCCTGGGTTAGGATGACCATATCTTTTCTTGGCGACATCCCCCACTGTCCCCCAAGTTTTGTACACATAGTCCTGTACTTGTCTTCTCAGCCAAGTGAGATTCCCCAGTTATCTGCCCTCTGCTTGGTACTCAGGCATCTGTGGTTTGTCTGGCAGCGTCCATTGCTCATGCACAGCCCAGACAGGGCATCGTCCCCTCCTCTGCTCACATATCCATGTATGCATATGTAAACACTCCTTTTACTTAAGGGTTTAGGCTGCTTGCAGGCATATCTCTTCTCTTCTTGTTTGTGAAGTTCTTCCAGGGCAGCAGCTGAGTTTCCTCACCACCAGGTAGCCTACGTCAGCTCTGTGATCTGTGTTTAAATGCTAGTAGATATTATAGGCTTTTGTTGGAGAAATGGACGAACAAGTTAAAGACCCCAGTCCTTCTCCAAAAGTGTGCCATCATCCCTCTGTGGAAGCCCTATGGCCCAGCGCCCCTCCTCTCATCGTTCCCTGCACTGGCACTTCTTGGTTGGAGACTTGGAACTGGCTGTGGTGACTCGTCCATAGCAGATGCTGCATCTCCACAGTTCTGTGCCACTGTATCCAGAGAGCACCCTGAGTGCCAGAGCCACACGCTCCTCCAAGGCCAAGGCCGACCTGTGCCAACGCCTGCCACCCCGTGCTGTGCTCTGCCTGTGCCTGAATGGGTCCCGCTGGGCTGATCCTGGGGCTCTGCAACTCTCCCTATCCTTGTTTTTTTGTTGTGTTTATTGGAAACACATGAAGCATTGCTTTTCTCTGTGTTTTTCTGCAAAATGGAAGGGAGAGTAAGAGGAAAACAGGAGAGATGAATAAAGGAATATAATGTAGAGAGTGTCTTGATAGTTTGATTAATAATGTTTTGTCTTGTTTTATATGCTTTTGTTGCTCTTATTTTTAATAAAAATAAATACAAAAGCTCTCACTCTTTCTTTCCCCTTCTCATTTTGCTGGGGACGGAACCTGGAGCCTCACCCAGGCTGCACACTGAACTGCTTTCCTCGTCTTGAAGCTCATACTTTGAGGCAGGAGTTTTGTGCTTTTTCTAAACAATCAGTGACCCTGGTTTCCTTGTCTGCATCTGCTATCAGCCCATTTGTGTAGAGTGCAGGGTTTCTCCCTATTCTTCAGGGGCAGGGCAGCCATTGTGTAGAGTGTGGAGGGTCTCCTTATTCTTCAGGGGCAGGGCAGCCATTTGTGTAGAGTGCAGGGTTTCTCCCCATTCTTCAGGGGCAGGGCAGCCATTTGTGTAGAGTGTGGAAGGTGTCCCCATTCTTCAGGGGCAGGGCAGCATGGTCAGATTTGGGGTTTCCTCTTATCTCCTTCAGCAGGAGGACCTGGCTCCAGGCCAGAGCCTCCCAGATACTCTTTCTGAAAGCGTCCTGCCAGTTATGGACCCTCCACGGTGGAGACTGAGGACAGGTTCATGTGTTCTATCTCTCCTCTGCTCTGTGGAAGGAGGTAAGTAAACAAAGGGAGACATGGGACTTCTGGAAAAATGAGATGGAATGCTCCAGATTCCCAGAGCCGAGACAAAGTGCTGCTGTTCTTGGGGAAGCAGGAGGCAAGAGTCCCTTTGTTTCCCACCTTTCTGGGAGTGGGACCAGTCTCTTTCCCTCCCTCTCACTGTCTCCATCTCTTTAAGTTCTTCCCCGATCCACATGAAACATAATTATAGGACTGAGTTGTTGACATTTTCCATGAATTCATGTTATTCCTTCATGTACCATCTAATTAAAAATAAGTTATTGATTGTTAGATGATTGCAGTTTTGGAGTCATTTTTTGGCCCTATAGATAGATTCCCTCCTCTACATCCTTGCAGCAGAGAAGGTACTCTCTGTGTCTCAGCTCTTCCCTGAACATCTGCTCTAGGGACAGCAGCATTATGCATCTCCTAGGCTGTGGGGTTGACCCTGCCGCCCCGTGTGAAGTGTTTCAGCCAGGGCCTGGCCCGGGAGTCCTCGCTGTTGCTGTGTGGTTATTGTAGTCTTTCCCACTCCTGTTGACTCTGCTTCTTCTTGGACAGCAGCTTCGACTTCCCTGTAAGAGGTTACTGTTGTCTGTGTTGGTGACTCAGTGCTCATATGAGGCACAGAGGAAGAGAGAGCAGGTGTGAAGACACCCGCGATGACAGGTGCAGTGAAGGCTGAGGCTCCCTCTTCATGGACATTAGTGCTGGCAGATTAATAAGTATTTATATATCCTCATTGTGTAGTCTTGAACCTGCTGCAGGTGTTACAGGCAGCTGTCACTGGAGTCACGGGGGGTGACAAGTTCAGAGCAACTGTGCACACTCTGAGTCAAGAGCCCAGGCCACAGAGACCCCTCACAGTGCAACACCCGTGAGCCCTGCCAGAACCGCCTCAGTGAAGTTCATCACACACCTGATACTGAATGAACTGGAACAAGATGCCTCTGACGGGCAGAGCCATGTAGACTCTTAATGAGGAGATGACGGTGATTAGAGCTGACTGACAATGCGCAGCCTCCAAAGCCAACAGGTGCTTCAGTGTGGGGAATCTGCCTTCTCCAATGATGAACTTAAATTTTCTGTGTCTTTGTTCATTCGTTAATAAGTGGTGATTGTATTGCCCCTGAATGTTGATATAAAAAGTGAAAGGCATGTGAAAAAAAGTATTTAATATCCTGTAGTTATCAATTTCCAATAAAAACATAGACTTAGGTAGAACATGACAGGTTTGTTTCAATTCATTCTAAAGAGGGCAAACCAATGCCGTCAAGGAGACAAGTGAGTCAGGCACTGTAGATGACACTGGACTCCTAAAGTAAGCTTCTGAACCTGTCGCTTCTTTGGATGCCCCGGGAACGGAGTACAGGCACCCTCCAATCCCCTAAACTTTCTGGCCACTCAGCGGGGATTCTCCCCGGCTACTGGTTTTCTCTAGTTACCCCTCACAGCTTGACCCCAAGCACCCATCTCCATCTGCAGGGTCCTAAGATCCACGACCACAGCCTACTTCAGGGTGGAGGGGATCTGAGAGCCAACTCCAGTGCTGAGGGGACCTAAGAGAGGACAGACCAAGAAAAACCCCCAAGTACACAGTTAGCCACAGCAAAGATCGGACCAAAACGCCAAGATTCTCCTGACCGCATTTGAAGGAAGAAATGGGCAGGCGCCAATAAAGAATTCTTCCAACAACCTGAAAAGCAACATGATAACACCAGAATCCAGTGAACATGCAATAGGAAGACTTGAACACCCTAATCCAGGAGAAGTAGAAGAAATCAACTTTAAACGTAACATTATGAAAGTGATAGAGACCATTAAAGAGGATGTGAAAAACTCCCTTAAAGAAATGGATGAGAAGACTAACAAAAAGTTAGAAGAAATGAATAAATCCTTCAAACACCCAAGAAAACCAAGAAAAAGCAATCAAACAGGTAATGGAAATAGATCCATATGTATCACCATGCACAAAACTCAAGTCCAAATGGATTAAAGACCTCAATATAAATCCAACCACACTGAACCTAATAGAGGAAAAAGTGGGAAGTACCCTTCAATGCATGGGCACAGGAGACTACTTCCTAAATATAACCCCAGTAATACAGACAATAAGAACAAGAATAAATGAATGGGACCTCCTGAAACTGAGAAGCTTCTGTAAAGCAAAGGACACAGTCAATAAGACAAAAAGGCAGCCTACTGAATGGGAAAAAACTTCACCAACCCCACATCAGACAAAGGACTGTTCTCCAAAATATATAAAGAACTCAAGAAATTAGACATTAAAATTCTAAATAACCCAATTAAAATATGGCGTACTGAACTAAACAAAGCATTCCAACAGAAGAATTTCAAATGGCCAAAAGATACTTAAGGACATGTTCAATTTCCTTAGCTATCAGGGAAATGAAAATCAAAACAACTCTGAGACAGCATCTTACACCTGTAAGAATGGCTAAGATCAAAATCACTAACGATAACTTATGCTGGAGAGGATGTGGAGTAAGGGGAACACTCATCCATTGCTGGTGAGAATGCAAACTTGTACAAACACTTTGGAAATCAGTGTGGCGGTTTCTCAGAAAACTGGGAATCAACCCACCTCAGGATCCAGCAATACCACTCTTGGGAATATACCCAAAAGATGCTCAAAAAGCATTTGCTCAACTATGTTTATAGCAGCATTATTTGTAATAGCCAGAACCTGGAAACAACCTAGATGCCCCTCAATTGAAGAATGGATAAAGAAAGTGTGGCCCATCTACACTTTAGAGTACTACTCAGCGGTAAAAAACAGAGACATCTTGAATTTTGCATGCAAATGGATGGAATTAGAAAACACTATCCTGAGTGAGGTAACCCAGAGCCCAAAAAACAAATATGGTATGTACTCACTCATAAGTGGATACTAGCCATAAACAAAGGACATTCATGATCCTAGAGAAGCTAGGTAATAAGGTGAACCTAAAGAAAAACATATATAGATCCTCCTGGAAATTGGAAGCAGACAAGATCGTCGGGAGCAGGAGGAAGGGGAGGGCTGAGGAGAACTTAAGGGAATGGGATAGTCGAGATGGAGGAAGGACAGATATGAGAGCAAGGAAAGAGATATCTTGATTGAGGGAGTCATTATCAGGTTAGCAAGAAACCTAGTTCTAGAAAAATTCCCAGAAACCCACAAGGATGACCCCAGCTAAGACCCTAAGCAATAGAGGAGAGGGTGCCTGATCTGGCCTTGCCCTGTAGTCAGACTGATGATTATCTTAAATATCACCATAGAACCTTCATCCAATAACAGATGGAAACAGAAGCAGAGAACCACATAGGAGCACTGAACTGAGCTCCCAAGATCCAGTTGAAGAGTGGAAGGAGTGAGAGTATGAGCAAGGAATTCAAGACCATGAGGAGTTCATCCACTGAGACAGTTTGCCTGAGCTAATGGTAGCTCATCAACTCTAACTGGACCGGGAGTGAACGAGCATGGGAACAAATTAGTCCCTCTGAATGTGATTGACAGTTGAGGTAGACTGAGGGGCCACTGATAGTGATATTGGGATTTGTCTCTACTGCATGTACTGGCTTCTTGGGATCCTATTCTCTTTGGATGTATACCTTGCTCAACCTAGATGTAGTAGGGAGGGGTTTGGACTTTCCACAGGGTGGGGTGCATTGCCCTCTCTTAGAATTGGAGGAGGGTGGGGTGGGAGGGTGTGTGGGAATTTGGATTGGTAGTTTTTAAAGTAATAAAAAAAATTTACAGTAAAAAAGAAAAGAAAATCATAGAAGAAAAGTTCCCAAATCTAGGAAAAGAGGAGTTCCTTAGACAGAGGCACATAGAACACCAGAGAGACAGGACCAGAAGAGAAACTCTCACATCATATTCTAGTTAAATAACCAAATTGACAGGATAAACTATTTTGAAAGCTGAAAAAGAGAAGTACTAAGTCACATATAAAGGTCAGCAAATTAAAATAATTGCTGATTTTTCTTTTTTAATTGATGTTATTTAGTTATGCATTTCTCTCCACTCTACTCCCTTCCTCTCCCCTCCCCTTCTACCCTCTCCCATGGTCCCCATGCTCCCAATTTACTCAGGAGATCTTGTCTTTTTCTACTTCCCATGTAGATAGATCCATGTATGTCTCTCTTAGGGTCTTCTTTGCGTTCTAGGTTCTCTGGGATTGTGAACTGTAGGCTGGTTGTTTTTGTTGTTTGTTTGTTTGTTTTATGTCTAAAAGCCACTTATGAGGGAGTACATATTCTATTTGTCTTTCTAGATCTGGGTTACCTCACTCAGTGTGGTGTTTTCTAGATCTATCCATTTGCCTACAAGTTTCAAGATATCATTATTTTTTTCTGCTGTGTAGTACTCCGTTGTATAAATGTACCATATCTTTTTTATCCATTCTTTGGTTGAGGGCCATTTAGGTTGTTTCCAGATTCTGACTATTACAAATAGTGCTGTTATGAACATAGTTGAACACATGTCCTTGTGGTATGATTGAGCATCCTTTGAGTATATACCCCAAAGTATTGCTGGGTCTTGAGGAAGGGTGTTTCCTAATTTTCTGGGAAATTGCCATACTGACATCCAAAGTTGCTGTACCAGTTTGCAGGAGTGTTCTCTTTATCTCACATCCTCTCCAGCATAAGCTGTCATCAGTGTTTTTGATCTTGGCCATCCTTACAGGTATAAGATGGAATCTCAGAGTTGTTTTGATTTGCATTTCTCTGATGGCTAAAGATATTGAACATTTCTTTGAGAGTCTTTCAGCCATTTTATAATCCTGTGTTGAGAGTTCTCTTTTAGAGTCTGTACCCCATTTTACAACTGAAACCATGAAAGCAGTAAGGGAATAGACTAGTGTCTCTCAAACTTTGATAGATCACAATTGCCAAATTAGCAAAACTATCTGTCATAACAGGCTAAAGAGAAGTTATGACCAGTTATAAGCCAGTCCTACAGAAGATACTGGAAAGAAAATTTCAGTCTGAGAAAGGTAAAAATATCAAGAGACGACAGGAGGAAAACACATGCGAAACTAAGGCACTTACCAAACAAAAGAAGACTAGGGCCCAAATACTACATCAACAAAATGACAGGGCGTAGGAGACACCTTTCAGTAGTGAGTCTCAACACCAGTGATCTCAGTTCACCCATGGAAGAGCTTAGACTAGTAGAGTGACCAGGGATCAGAACCCTGCCTGCCTGTGCAAACCTCCCATTCCTGGACTCTCTCTCATACAGGCCTAACCTGATGAGTTCCCTGATAACCTGCCCATGCCAAGGTCACACTCCTAGACTAGTCCCTATACCAGCCCAGCACACTAGCCCCACATTGCTACAGCATTAAGACAGAGAAATCAAAGTTTTAATTAATGCTTTCTGTTTGCTGAAAATTATATTAAAGCCATTAATATTTTATAATAAAGAAAAATAAAGGTCATAATTGAAAAACTCCATGAAATAAAGTTTTTATTTTATTTTTTTTTAAAGATTTATGTATTAGGTATACAGTGTTCTACCTGCATGTCTGCCTGCAGGCCAGAAGAGGGCACCAGAGGAGCCAGTGTTCTTAACCACTGAGCCATTTCTCCAGTCCCAAAATAAAAGTTTTATTTATTATTTTTTAATATTCTTTTATTTTTCATTCAAAAAATTTACACTTCCTCCCCTTCTCCCAGTCCCCTCCCGCTCCCCCACTAGCTCTCCTCCCTCCCCCTGCTTCCCCAAAAGGGGGCAGGGTACCCTGCTCTGTGGGAAGCCCAAGGCCCTCCCCACTCCATCCAGGCCTAGGAAGGTGTGCATCCATATAGACTAGATTCCCAAAAAGCTAATATATGCAGAAGAGATAGGTCCCAGTGCCATTATCATTGGCTTCTCAGTCCGCCCCCATTGACAGCCACATTCAGAGATTCCGGTTTGATCATATGCTCATTCAGTCCCGGTCCAGCTGGATTTGGTGAGCTCCCATTAGATCAGGCACACTGTCTCTGTTGGTGGACCAGCCTCTCCCGGTCCTGACTTCCCTGCTCATCTTCTCCCACCTTCTGCTCTTCGACTGGACCTTGGGAGCTCAGTCCATTGCTCTGATGTGAATGTGGGTCTCTGACTCTATCTCCATCCATCGGACAAATTTCTATGGTGATGATCAAGATATTCATCAATGTGACTATGGGACAAGGCTAGATCAGGCACCTTCTCCTCTGCTGCCCAAGTACTTAGCTGGGGACATCCCCGTGGACACCTGTGATCCCCTCTAGAGCCAAGACTCTTGACAATCCTAAAATGACTCCCTTAATGTAGATATCTCCTTCCCTTCTCCAATATCCACCCTTTCTCCATCTCTACCCTCCCACTCCCCCAAGTTCTCCCCAGTCCATCCCTTCTCCCTTCTCCCTCCCTCTCTCCCTTTCACCCCCCCACACCTACCTCCACCCCATCCCCATTCCCGTGCCTCCACCTTTTGCCCAGTGATCTTGTTTGCTTCCAATTTCCAGGAGGATCTATATATGTTTTTCTTTGGGTTCACCTTGCTATTTGGCTTCTCTAGGCTTGTGAGCTATAAGCTTAATGTTCTTTGTTTATAGCTAGGGTCCACTAATGAGTGAGTACATACCATAATCATCTTTTTGGGTTTGGGATATCTCACTAAGGATAGTGTTTTCTATTTCCATCCATTTGCATGCAAATTTAAGGATGTCATTGTTTTTTACCCCGAGTAGTATTCTAATGTGTATATATTCTACACTTTCCTGATCCATTCTTCCATTGAGGGGTTAAAATTTTGATTCTCAATGATTTACTTCATACCTGAACAGACTGGTTCAAATTGATAACTGTCGAGAGCATCCTTGGCATAAAATAAACAACCTTAGTACCAGATTTGTGATCACTTTCCAGCAGTCAGTGTTTCTTGGAGAAATGGCTGATTTCAAGAGTGGAGTAGGTAACTTAGAAGCTGAAACATTTTCTATATCAGGTAGCAATAAGGGCCTTGTTGTGGTTCTCAACCTTCCTAATGCTGCGACCCTTTAATACAGTTCCTCACGTTGTGTTGACCCCAAACCATAAGATTCTTTTCGTTCCTACTTCATAACTGTAATTTTGCTGCTGTTATGAATCGTAGTGCAAATATTTTTTGGAGATAGAGGTTGGTCAAAGGGGTCATGACCCACAGGTTGAGCATCACTGAATAAGGCTGGTAAATATTTCTCAAGTTGCATAAAAAGCAATTGGGAGATTTGTGCTGTCTAATTAGAAGATTTTGGCACTAATTCTAATAGAACAATTCTTACATCAACAACAACAACTTCAATGGGTCTGATCATTAGCTTTAAGTCTGTTCATTCATGATGACCCCAAAACCCCAAAGTTAGGGGTTAGGAAAATAGTAGGAGGCCGCTTGAGTTCACTTCTTTGATTAAAAACTTGGAAGTAAACAATGAGGAAAACCCTGTTCTGCCTTTCGTAGAAAAGGAATATAACTGGGAAAAAAATGCTGGAGAAACTTCCTCTAACACAGCATTATACTAAATGCATGAAAAATAATGGTAGCCCTGGCATAGCCTCACTCTGAAGATGCTAAGGGGTGAGGGATGGAGATTCCAGTAACTCAGCACCACACACACATCCCAGTAGACCACCTCCTGGCAGACTCAGGACCCTCCGTTTTGACTGAATGGGTCTCCCTTAAGAGCCCCCAGATTTCTCAGGCAAGCTGGTGCTGGGCTGGATGAAGCAGGTGGTGGGATGGCAGAAGGAAGTGTATCTGGGTTTGAAATCAACAAGAGCAGAGCGGCAGAGGCAGCGTCCCACCAGGAGCCAGCCTTTGTGGAGTCCTTTCCATGAGCCCACGCTTCCAGCGGTCGTGAAACTTCACAACAGTTGTGTAAACATTGTCATTTCCACCTGGCAGCAGAGGAAACAGGCCCAGAGAAGTAAATAGGGGTGTCTAACATCTGGTGAGGTCAATGCCGTGACGAGACTTTCACCTTTGCTGTTGGCTCCAAAACTTTCGGATGTTAAGTCATGGCAAGCTTTCTCCAGATTTCAGGTTCCTTAAATGTGACCAGAAATGAACACAGTTATTCTAGATTCCTCTTATGCAGGTAGAATGTGGAGCCATTATGCCACAGGTAACAGTGTACCCTAATGACACCTGGTGATGTTTGTGGAAATGCTTTGCAAATGATACAGTCCTTAATAGACAGTGTAATTTTTTTTAATTTTATTTATTTATACAATATTCTGTCTGTGTGTATGTCTGCAGGCCAGAAGAGGGCATCAGACCTCATTACAGATGGTTGTGAGCCACCATGTGGTTGCCGGGAATTGAACTCAGGACCTTTGGAAGAGCAGGCAATGCTCTTAACCACTGAGCCATCTCTCCAGCTCCTAGACAGTGTAATTACAAGGTTGAAAGGTGTATGTCCCCTTTTAGTGGACACACTCTGCTAATCAGATGCAAAACTGAGGAAAACTCTTGTCTTCCATGGAAGGTCTATAAATTCAGGCCACCCAAAGGGAGGGATTCTTTTAAAAGGGCCTTTTTTGTTAAGGGGTTATCTCTGCTGGGGCATACTGAAGCGACTGTCTTGATGTGTTTGTGGTGCTGTGCTGTGGTCACAGGAGAGGAGCCATTTAATCATAAGAGAAGGCAAAGCAAAAACAGAACATGCATCCAATCAAACTAGGACTAGATCCTGGTCCCAGGACAGCAAGTGCACCTGTCCCTTTCCATCTCTACATCTAGAAGATGTCACCGAGAACTATGGTGTAGATAACAATCAATGGACTTTGAAACCTCGTTTCCCCAGAGTGTGGTAGGCTTATTGAGGGGAGCTATTAGGAAGACACTCTAAAGTATGTGGCAATCCAGGTCTTGCCCAGGGAGGAGGAACCTGGGTTATTCATGGGGTTTTCCCCAGGTGCTGTAAGCCCCAGCCTTATTTCATTGCTTCCTCTCAGTGCAGCCAGGAAGCAATGAGCCCCAAAGCCTCGTCTGGTTTTCGTTAGGGGGACTTCTCACTGTCACCTCTTCTTTGGGAAGCCAGTGCTGTATTCCCAGGGAGGGAGTACCTTTCCAGAGCTACAGAAAGCAAAGGCTGGAGGAGGGGCAGGGCCTGGAGGCCTCGGCTAAAGAAGGAAACCAGCAGCCAATAAGAGGAGACTACACTGTGCCCTGCTGGGCTGGGACAACAGGAGGTCAGGTATTTCCGAATGTGAGCCTTCTTCAGATGCCCATTTTTCCTTATGAGGCACACTGAGTGGCTGTCTAAACATGGTGAGGAAGTTCTGCCTCTCTTGTTTAAGCTGTCCTCCAACAGGAATGCTTTCTCTTCTTTTCTAGATGAATTAGGCACTAGCATTTGGTGGTGGGTTTACCTCTACACGATTTCTTCCTTGCTTTCAAGTCTTGAGACTTTACCTACTGTTTCTTTTATGTATAGAGGATGCATAGCAATGTGAGCCAGTCGGAGAGCAGGGAGAGGCCACCAGTTCAGCGGCCTGCAAGGTCAGGCCTGTTTTCATCTTTCAGAGTTCAGGTGTATGGTCCAACAAAGCTGAGGTGTGGCTTGTCCCATCAGAAGTCATGGTTAGGGGAGTAAAAAGGTTACACGACCAGAATCCAAACTTTCTGTTGGCATCATTTTCTAGTAGTTTTCTGGGAGGCTAGCTGGCGGTGGTTCTGTCATTCGCAAGCTGGTTCTTGTCTCTGTTGTCTAATGGAGACATTGGTTTTCTCTCCCATACATACGAGGTGCTGCCCCATTATGATAGGCTCATCTGAGATGGGCTGGTGGCTGTAGGAGAGTTTTCTGATTGAATGGGAGTTTGTGTGTTATTTGATGTTTTTGTGTTGCTCTAGAATCCTCCATATGCTAAATCCTTAAGCTGTAACGTTAAACATTTCCATCTGGAGGTATCAATTGTAGTGTCAAGATAGTGCAGGGTGATGTCTACGACGTTTGCCTACACGCCCCCTGCATTGTTTCTCAAATGGGGAAAGCTGAAGGCTTGGTTGGCAACATAGCGAGTGAATATCTCACACTGAGCATGAGTAAGAAGTTCATTTCTGCCTTCAAAGGCAAACAAGATTCGTGGGTCTGGGACACACCAAAGTAATCCTGTACTTTATCCCCAATTCCCATGCTGAGACTCTCCACCAACAGAAACAACAGCAGGACTGGGGTTTCCATTAGAGGCCCTGGAGTGTGGCAGATCTGGCTGGAGGGGTAGTCTCTGTCCCTACTCATCTGAGAATTTTGGACATGTGACTTAAACTCTTGGACACATGCTCTCACAGTGACCGAAGTGTCTACAGAGTCCTCACACAGCATTTGGACCACAGGATGTGTCCAGTGAGTGGGAACAGCTGATTTTTATCTTCATGTTAGAGACTGATTGCTCGTTCCTCCGGAATCTTGGAATAGGGAACTTAACTCTATGATTTTCTGTACTTGTGATTGTCCAATGGGTCACGTGATGGAGCTCATACCTGCCACTACTTGTCATTCAGTGCTGTGTATTCTCTGTTTTTTAAAAAATAGTCTTCATGATAATTGTCTTACAGGGATTTCATAAGGGCCAAATATAAAACTGCCACACTAGAAATGAAAATATCTATATAGGGTCCTTATTACTGCTATTGAAGGACTTTAGAAATTGTATTTGTCTGCTTTGGAAGGCTTAGTATCAGCCACATTCACTGCAAGGAACAGGTAGGTGTCTCCTGGGCTGTAGAAAGTGAGTGTGGAGAAGGCCTGCTATCTATGGAACAACTGAGGTGTGCGGGTGACCCTGAGAAGCATGAGCCAAGTGCTAGCCCTCAGGAGGCACTTGAAGAGTAGGGAAACAGACAGGGTGCTGTGCAGTTAGCACAGTCATGGTAACTGTCTGTGCTCTCCAGGGCCAGTACCCCCCAGGACTGTTGGTAAGACTCGCTGTTGGTATCCTGGGACCACTTGAAGATGATGCCCAGGCTCCTTGTTTTCTCTGCTCTCAGTCTCCTGGTGTGCGGTAAGTTTTCTTTCTTCTTATCAGAAGTGCCTTTGCTGACTGACACACAACCGTCCTCGTGTGGAGAAATAGAAATGCTCCCAGTGTTGTCTTTACTAGGGCATGTGTGGCTTTGTCACTTGTCACATTGCTCTGGGACTGACAGATTGGCATCGGTGTCCTGCCAGCTGTTGTGATCCTCCCCAGGTTAGCATCTGACTCGTAATCGCATTAATGAAATAAGAATGATATCAGCCACTTCTTAGCATTGTTTTTTAATTATTTAGTTAATTTTTACTTATTCTTTGTGTCTTTCACATCATGCTACCTGATCCCACCCATCTCCCTCCCCACCACAAAATAAAACAAAATAAAATTTAAGAGAAAAAGAAGAAAAAAAGAAAAAAATAAGGGGAAAATCTCATCATGGAAACACAGGGTGGACAGGGGGTCACAGAGTAAGCTAAGCCTCTTTATCTGTATTTTTACATGTAGGCATTTATCAAAAAGAATCACTGATCTGTTACTGGGGATTTAATTAGGTATTGTATTGATTACTTTTCTGTGACAAAATATTTGAGAAAAAGGTTTACTTGGGCTTGCAGTTTTAGGACACACACATGTGTGGTGTGTGTGTGTGTGTGTGTGTGTGTGTGTGTGTGTGTGTGTGTGTGTGTGTGTATGTACTATAATGGTGGAAGACATAGTGGCAGGAACTTAAGGCAGCTGGTCACTGTTTCCACAGCTGTGAGCTGGGTGGTGGTGTAGGTGGTGCACGCCTTTATTCCTGGGATTTAGGAGGCAGAGGCAGGCGGATCTCTGTGAGTTTGAGGCCAGCCTGATTTACAGAGTGAGTTCCAGGACAGCCAGAGATACACAGAGAAACCCTGTCTCAAAACAAAACAGAAAGTCTGCATTCCACAGCTATGAAGCAGAGGGCAGTGGATGCAGGCGCTCAGCTTCCTCTCATTCGGGCTGATAGCCCAGCGCACGGAATGTGCTGCTTTAAATAAGGGCGGAGCTTCCCAGGCAGCTAACCCAATCTAGACAACCCCTTGCGGACATGCCCAGAGACTGCTCTTGTCAATGATTCTAAGTCTAATCAAGTTGACTGTAAAGGTTTAGCACATCGTTCAGATCATGACAGTGAGGTAATTTGTAGCTCTAACCGCTGTACCATTTCTCCATCATCATCATCATCATCATCATCATCATCATCATCATCATCATCATCATCAAGTTAACCCTGCCCAGAGTTTACATTTGTAAATAACTACCAGTTACGTTCGTGCAGGGCTGCCTTTATGGCAAAATGTTTTATCTTTTTTATAAACTGATTAGGCCTCAAGTAAATATATGTGAATTCTGTTGAATTACATGGACTTGACTTTGGTACTTCTTAAATGCTGGGAAAATTTTCATGTTGTCTGACACAATTTAGCTAGCTCTCTGCCTTCTACCCTTAGGTAGACATGTTTCTGGTTTACATACAGAGTTAGTGTTGAAGAAACTCGCAGATCAAAGAGTGCACAGTTGATCTTTTCATGGTGTGCATGAGGACACTAAAGTCTGATGGGGAAGTGGCTTTCCCAAGGGTGGCAGTGAGCTGGAATTACTTCAGTTACTTACCTGGTTCTCTGCTTTGTATCGGCTCTACTCACTGGCTGATGGCTCTTCTTTACCTCTGAGGTTTTATGGTCCTTGTCTCCTGCCGTAGTGAGGCTTTCATTACATCTGCCTTCTCTCAACCCAGCCCTAGGGTCGCTGAAACCTTCCCTGGTCCTTAATCAGAACAACGTTGCTTTCTATGGGTCTCCTGCATACCTACCAACAGACCCATGGGTAACATCATAGTGCCACATACTAAGATGGCTGTCATTATCTTGAGTAAACTTAATAGATTTATGAAGTATATACTGATTCCTGGACAGAAATATAGGGATCATTGTGATTGTCCTCAGGGACAGAATTTAATAAAGATCATTTTCTATTGGCTTATTTGTGGGTCCTTGGTCCCCTTATTGCTCATGCTACACCCTTGAAGATACAAATAGGTTCCCAACATCAGCAGTTACTCCCACTAACCAGGCAACTTGACAAGGCTGAGTACAGATTCAGGTGAGTACTGAGCCCAAACTGGACTATAGAGATGAGAATGGTAGCTGTGGCTGATGAAGAGCCCTCCAGGGCTTCCAGATGTCCCAGTGGGGGAACTAGTGCTTGGGTATGGCCTGTTGCAGGCTCATCTGTGGTTTCTCTTACAGGCAGTCCTACCATAGTTTCCCGAAAGGAGTGGGGGGCGAGTTCCCTCACCTGCAGCATGCCGCTGAGCCTGCCTGTGGCCTACCTCATCACAGAGCAGCTCAGCAGGATGGAGTGCCAAGATCGGGCCACCTGCAGCCAGATGGTGCGAGTCCTACAGTCCCATTCCGTCTACAACAAAGGCTGGTGTGATGTGGCCTTCAAGTAAGAGGCTGCCTGGGTCTCCAAACTGCACACTGCAGGCTATCCCTCGTAGAATTCTCCTGGTTTTCCTTATTCTGTGTCTTCCATCTTCTGGGCTTCATTTGTGTTGTGTTTATGATGACTGAAAAGTGTTAGAAAAAAAGAACTCAAACAAAATCCAGAGGTCATTAAGAGGAACAACCCTGTGGGTGCTTTTATGCTGGGAGATCCTGAAAGAACACACAGAAGGTTACAAAACCACTGCAGCCACCCCAGGAGCCCCCAGCATGGCAGCTCACAAAGGGCTTCATTGCTATCAACCAGTTAGGAGCAGCAGGGGAAGAGAATCTATCTTTCCCCTATTGCTATCTTTATTACCTAAATGAGATTGTCATAGTCTATGGACAGCAGAGAATTTCTTTAAAGCGGCACATATCAAGGCGCATGGGTCAGAATTGTGTTGAGACTGCATGTTCCTATAGCCCAGTCCCCTTCCCTTCCAGTCAGGGCTCAGACCCATGAAATGTCTTTCCATTTAGTACCCTGAATGACCACTGGGTATCACAAGGGGATGAGTAGACAGGGGAGCAGGGAATGGTGGGGAGGAGAGCCCACGTTCAAATGAATGCAAGGCACGAAGAGTATCTACTCTGAGGGTTCTATGCAACGCCCCCAAGTTTTTCTCATTAGCTTCAAGAAAGAGAATGCTCACAAATAGATGAAGAGAAAGAGCAGGGATGGGGGCTAAAAAACAAGTAGAAATAAGTTGCAAAGAATCCCTTTTGAAAAGGATGGTCTGTGCTTCCACACACTCTCAGACTGAAGCCTCAGTGTGCAAGAACAGCCTGCATCTGGATATTGTCAGGGGCCTCTGCTCAGTCCTCGGTGGAAGCTGTGTTGACTTTGTTACACACATTTATCTGCCTGGCCCTGTCCCCCATCACCACATTAGTTGCTTATTCCAATCTGGTGTTTCTTGGTGGTTTCAATGGCTCTGTCTCTAAACAATCAGGTTTCTGCAGTGACGATGTGCACCTCCTTTTGATAGTGTGGTTACTGCAGCTGTGGGGACTGGTGACATTGAACTAATAAAGGACTCTGCAGAAGTGACAGAGGAGCCTGCAGGAAACACCAGAAAGCAGAGAAGTGGTGGGTGCCTGATTCTTGGTGTCAGGTGACAGAGCTTTTAGGTGAGCAGGGGCTTTACTTGACCCTGGAAAGTGTTCTTGCTGCTTTCAGTTTGCGTTGGAATTCACAATCTAGTAAACTGCTGAATCTAGCAAGAGTTATGAAACACCATTTTCAAGGTGGATTGGAAAGCAGAGAACAACAGAAGGAACAGAAATAAAAGAAGGAGTAGAATAAAAGAATATAGACATGATTTTATTTTTTATTTTTTGGTTTTTCGAGACAGGGTTTCTCTGTGGCTTTGAAGCCTGTCCTGGAACTAGCTCTTGTAGACCAGGCTGGCCTCTAACTCACAGAGATCTGCCTGCCTCTGCCTCCTGAGTGCTGGGATTAAAGGCATGCGCCACCACCGCCTGGCAATAGACATGATTTTAAAACAAACTTAATAAAACAAAACAAAATGTATTTCTGGGATTCAGAGCCTGTGAGGAGTGGGTTTAAGGAAATTCTTGAGTTGTAGCTAAAGAAGGCTCAAGTGCTTGGTCCTATAGTTAAAAAGAAGAACATGGTGGACTACGCTGGATGTCGTGGTGCCCGACTGTAACTGCAGCTCTTAGGAGGCTGAAGCAGGAGGACTTCAGTGACCTCAAGGCCAGCTGAGGTCATAACCTCAGTAAGTTCCAGGCTAGCCTTGGTAACAGGGAGAGATTGAAATGGATTTGCTTCAAGCTGCCGGGGTCCTGAAAGCAGCCAGTCCCAAGCAGGGATGACGCATGAGACCACTAAGCAGGAAGGTGGCTGGTCCCCAGCAAGCCATGTGGGTGGCTGGCTGGTCCCGGACGGTGCAAGTCCCTGGCAGTGGGCAGTGGGAGCAGCCAGTCCTAAGCAGGGACTACGCATGAGACCATGGGATATGTCTTCATGTGGTGGTGGGGATAGGCACGCCATGCAGAGTGAGGTTGGATATTTATTCAGGGGGTTTTGGAGGGGGAAGGGAGAAGGGGAGAAGAGCAGAGAGAGAGAGAGAGAGAGAAGGGAGAGCGAAGAGAGAGACAGAAGCAGGGGAAGGGGAGAAGTGGGGAGAGAGGCAGAAGACAGAAAGAGAGAGAGAGACTAAGGCTGCAAGAAGGAAGGAAAACCTGCCTGCCTCAGTGGATGGAGGAGGGAGTGGGCATGGCTTATCTCTTAAAGAGACAGAACAACCATTATAGAGATCATGTTTCAAAGGCTGTCCACTCCCAAATAACAACAGCAACAAAATGAATTAACCAGCAGGAAAAGATAGTTGTCTTCAGGTCCTGGAGAGTCACATATCCAAATTCCACTGTGAGCAAAGTGAGGGTTTTTTTTTTTGTTTTGTTTTTGTTTTTGTTTTTTTTTTGGAGGTAGCGTTTCTCTGTGTGACAGCCTCAGCTGTCCTGGAACTAGCTCTGTAGACCAGGTTGTCTTTGAACTCACAGAGATCTGCCTGCCTCTGCTTCCAGAGTGTTGGGATTAAAGGTGGTGGTAGCACATGCCTTCCTTCCTTCCTTCCTTCCTTCCTTCCTTCCTTCCTTCCTTCCTTTTCTTCTTTCCTTATTTTTCAGTGAGTCTGGAAAACACCTGTAATCTAAGACAAAACCAAAATTGAAATACATTCCTATTTCTTTAGGTGGTCTAAAATTGTTTCTTTTGTCCTTCATTATTATATTATCGAAACTTCACTTTTTTATGAGCCTCCGGGACCACTTTAGGAAAGTGAATTTCCTCAATACAGAGGTTTACCACTAAACCTGCATTGTTTTGCTTGGCAGCTTCCTGGTTGGGGATGATGGCAACGTGTACGAAGGTGTCGGTTGGCATGTCCAAGGCGTGCACACTCCAGGCTACAGTAATGTCTCCCTGGGCATTGCCTTCTTTGGCAGTAAAATAGGTAATGGTCATTCCCTCCACACTCAGAAGGTGCCCTTAGTTCACCTCTTGCCTCCATAGTCACATCTTTTTAGCCTTCCTTGTACGTACATCTCTGATATCCCTGTCTCTGGAAATCCTTCCTGCAGTGGTGCTCTATGAGATGTAGTTTGTCCTCTTTTCTGGTCTATACTTGTTTGCATATTGCTGCAGTTGCCACGGACTTTGAGTTCACAGTTATGGTCAATGGAATCTGAATCATCTACCACTGATATTTTAGTTTCCAGAGGCAGACAACATGGATTATTTCTTCTTTCAGTATCTTTGTTGATGGAGACAAAAAAAGAGGTTAGCAGGCAAAGCCGGAGAGTCAGAGGAGTTTTTGACCATCCACTTCCAACCAGAGCAGAGCAGAGTGCAGGGGTGGAGCCAAAAGCTAACGTCAGTAAGAGGTAGCCACCAACAAGCTGTTCTTTATTGGGGATCTTAATAGCATGTGTTATATGGAGGGTCAGCAAGAATTATATGGGTTAATGGCTATAAAAGAGTTTAAGGCATGCCTGATCCTGCAATTACTCAGTAAATACTGTCACCCTTTCCCACAGGTTAGGGTCCTTCTGACTTGGTCAAGCAAGTCTCTCCCCGTGTATCTTTCACCTGATTTTTAACCTTCTATTTTTTATAAGGATTATTTTATTGTTTTATTTTGATTTCATTTTTTATTGAGCTCCCCTCCCTGTCTATCCCCTCACCTTCAACCCTCCCCCAAGGTCCCAATGCTTCCAATTTACTCAGGAGATCTTGGCTTTTTCTACTTCCCATGTAGATTAGATCTATGTAAGTCTCTCTTAGTGTCCTCATTGTTGTCTAGGTTCTCTGGGATTGTGATTTGTGGGCTGGTTTTCTCTGCTTTATGTTTAAAACCCACCTATGAATGACTACATGTGATAATTGTCTTTCTGTGTCTGGGTTACCTCACTCAAAATGATGTTTTTTAGCTCCATCCATTTGCCTGCAAAATTCAAGATGTTGTTATTTTTTTCTGCTGTGTGGTACTCCATTGTGTAAATGTACCACATTTTCCTTATCCATTCTTTGATCGAGAGGCATTTAGGTTGTTTCCAGGTTCTGGCTATGACAAACAAAGCTGCTATGAACATAGTTGAGCACATGTCCTTGTGGCACAGTTGAGCATCCTTTGGATATATACCCAAAAGTGGTATTGCTGGGCCTTGAGGAAGGTTGTTTCCTAATTTTCTGAGAAATTGCCACACTGACATCCAAAGGGGCTATACCAGCTTACATTCCCACCAGCAATGTAGGAGTGCTCCCTTTACCCCACAACGTCTCCAGCATAAGTTGTCATCAGTGTTTTTGGTCTTGGCCATTCTTACAGGTATAAGATGGAATCTCAGAGTTGTTTTGATTTGCATTTCTCTGATGACTAAGGGTGTTGAACATTTCCCTAAGTGTCTTTCAGCCATTTTAGATTCCTCTGTTGAGAGTTCTCTGTTTAGGTCTGTACTCCATTTTTTTTATTGGATTATGTGATCTTTTGGTGTCCAATTTCTTGAGTTCGTTGTATATTTTGGAGATCAGATCTCTGTCTGATGTGGGGTTGGTGAAGATCTTTTCCCATTCTGCAGGCTGTCGTTTTGTCTTGTTGACCATGTCCTTTGCTTTACAGAAGCTTTTCAGTTTCAGGAGGTCCCACTTAATAATTGTTTCTCTCAGTTTCGGTGCTGCTGGGGTTCTATTTAGGAAGTGGTCTCCTGTGCCAATGAGTTCAAGTGTACTTCCCATTTTCTCTTCTATGAGGTTCAGTGTGGCTGGCTTTATGCTGAGGTCTTTAATCCATTTGGACTTGAGTTTTGTGCATGATGATAGATTTGGGTCTATTTTCATTCTTCTACATGTTGATATCCCGTTATGCCAGCACCATTTGTTAAATATGCTTTCTCTTTTTCCATTTGATATTTTTTGCTTCTTTGTCAAAAATCAGGTGTTTGAAGGTGTGTGGATTAATATCTGGGTCTTTGATTCGGTTCCATTGGTCCTCCTGTCTGTTTTTATGCCAGTAGCAGGGTGTTTTCAGTACTGTAGCTGTGTAGTAGAGTTTGAAGTCAGGGATTGTGATGCCTCCAGAATTAACATTCTATTTAAAGGCAGAATAAATAATCTCAGATTGGCCCTTAGAAAAAGTTCCTAGTTGCAGTTTCCTAGCGTTCTGACCAAGTAGCTCTTCTCTCTCAGATTTTCTGTCTGTCTGTCTGTCTGTCTGTCTTTTCTCTTCCCGTCTACCAGTCACTCAGGTCAGGAGGCGTCTTGGCCCTCCCTGTTGCTGCTGTCCGGGTCGGAGTTCCTTTCTGACAGATTTTCTTTAATGTTAATCTCATGAAGGCAACAGCCCCACTCCCGCTGCTTTATCAGCTGCAGAGGACCTGATCAACCATGCTGTCCAGAATGGCTACCTGTCACCCCGGTACATCCAGCCACTTCTCTTAAAAGAAGAGACCTGTTTGATTCCTCAACATTCAGAGATGCCCAAGAAAGGTAAGGCCCTCAGCCCAGTTCACGTGTCTCTACATTGCCCCCGACGAGCTGCATTTGGAAGAGTTTTCCTGTTAGGCTCTCAAGGGAGCTGCATTTGGGAGAGTTTTTCTGATAGGCTTCCAAGGGAGCTGCATTTGGGAGAGTTTTTCTGTTAGGCTCCCAAGGGTTTCTTGGGCCAAGAACATCTCACATGTGTCATAGCTATGAAATCAAGGAAGTTATTATTACTTTTTTGTCACTGAGGATTTAACTGGCGCTTGGACATGCCAAGCGAGCACTCCACTACTGAATGACACCCTAGTAGTTAGAGGAGCTAAGGACCGTGTTTTCCCTGGCCTCTCCATCCTTCCAGACAATATGGTGTTGTCACAGACCCTTTCTTGCCACAAATATATGTGTACTCATGTTTCTGCTGAGTCTACAAGAAGCATGAAGCCTTCAGATTTAAAGTCAGACAAAACTCTCGCCATGAAGAAACCCGTGCTTCAGTGAGAAAAGTAAGAGCATGAACAAGCAA